>BOPP01000024.1:11065766-11126446 GCA_017312745.1 Gryllus bimaculatus
CCCTTCGCCCCCCGCCCACGCCTTGCACGCCCTAATTGCTGCGCTGCGCCCGCCCGCTGCACCGCGCGTCCTTGCCCCGCCCTCCGCCGTGACCTATTTCGCGGGCTGTGCGGTGCCTGTCCCAGAAGCGATATTCGCAAGGACACTCCGCATATACACAGCGACTGCCAGTGGGCGGTGAATGTCCAATTCAGTCCTACTGAAAGGTTAACTACACCGTGCCACGGGCTTAGCGGGTGGGCTTGAAAACACGCTCTCCCCCCACCAATAATTAGGTTTATAAAATAATTAATTATGATTTCCTTTAGAGATTAACGAAATCGACTTAATGAACTAGACTAAATCTATCAAGTAAAATTCATTAGGAACGACGAACGCTGGCTTGGCAAATATGAGCGGTATCAATAATTAAAGCCAAAAGGTATCAGCATTGCGCGGCGCACATTTTATGAATCTGGTAATGAGAGAAAATTGGAAAGCGACAGCTATTTAGAAAAAAATGCTCGTGGGCTAATTGGACTCGAATTGAGTATCGTTTTTTCTCAATAATTTTTATTACAAAAAGGTTGATATTAACACGCTGTACACGAAACGCGGTTTCTCATTTTGAAAATTGAAAATTTTCAATACAGAAATAAATTTCCGTTAAAACCATAGTAATAGACACCTCCAAAATTTCCAACGTTTTGTGAATTTATATCCAAAATTCTTTTAAATATATACAATTAAAGTTTTAAATCTCCACTTGAAGAATCGTGTTTTGAACAATTAAAACAATGCCTGTCAATCATCTGACAATTGAGTTACGCTGCTATGCCAGATTTTTGATTCATTGCTAGGCTGCATTGAACCTAATTGTGGAAATATTAATCGAGCTTGGAAATTATTAGATTTCCTAGAACACTCATTGGAAGCTCATAAATCGGTTGTTTCCTCATTTTTCCAAGAGTGCCCGTTTCGTCGTGCCAGCCGACCTGCCTGCACGACGCATGGGTCCGAACCTCTAGAAAACTCCAAGGCAAAATCCAAGGCACTCTCAGTAATCCATTCTGAAATGCCCGCTTTCCATTTTTCAATTTTCTTCCGCATTTCAAACCGTTAATTTATACCCATTAATAAGCAATACATTCATCCGCATTCTTTTTCCCATTATCTAGAGTCAAAGTCATATTTACAGTCAGGTAAAAATCTCCATATCTGCCATATTAGAAAAAAACCCTTTCTTAGTTTTCTTAAAACTGTAGCGTGCAGTACTAAATTAGTGTGTGAAACTCAGCGGCCAATTAACATTTTGCTTTCTGACCTTTCTTGCCTAATAATATCCAATTTTCAGTTTCTTAGTGGATTTCTTGATTGATGACAAATCTAACTAGCAACCAAATAGTTTGTCAAGCAAACATTTGTTAGGAATTTCATGACGCACTTTAAACGATGGGTTTGTGAATCTCGTTCTCCCCTCCCTTTCGGGGGTGGGGAAGGGGTGGAGGGGAAGTTCTTCCCGCGGCGCCATCGACCGCTGGGACGGACCTCCCTCCCCCTCCCTGCCGCCCCCTCCCGGCCCTGTCGGGCCCACCCCACCGACTGGAAATAACGCGCAAATATATAAAGAATAAATTGCATCATCAATAAATCAGAGGAATAAATTCGTAGTGGAAATTAAAAAATAGAGATGAAAGAGAAATAAAATGGAAGAAATATAAAATGGAACGCAATAAATAAATTAAAGTGTATTCTGACAAAATAGGATTTTTTATGCATTTCGTTAATTTCAAAATTCCTAAAAGTCTGAAAAATGTAGCGTAGTATGTAAACAGGCATGAATGACCTGTATTTTGTAGAAGCCATTGTTTTGTTGAATTTTATGAACAATTAAACATTGCCATAAAAATACTATCGGTACATTTATCATAGATATTGCCACAAGTTCATTGGATATTTTCAGTGCATCGGTAGTATTTAATAAGACTATTTCAGGATTGAAATTATGTCTAGAAGAGATTTAGAAGGCTTCAATTATTCATTGTATCAATATGTTTCATTCAACTTCCTGTAAACACTGAGTTTAGCCCCGACCGTCTGGTGAAGAATCTCACCTCGTGTGAATGATGTATCGCAACTTATGATTGCCCAATTAGAGAGAAGTGGTGTGTAAAATTGAATAGAATAAACGATGCGATGATAACTTGTTAAGAGTTCTACCACCATGATTAGGGCGAACCAGATGTGTTCTTAGTTTACACGGTAATGGTGTTAATTTCATGAGAGGAATGGTAGGGGCGGATCCAGAGACGAATTTGGGAATTTGGGCGAAGGAGAAATTTGTGTTGTTTATATATAGTGTATGTATATATATAAACAAAGTCAATATACATTATAAATAACGTAAATTACTCATTAAAAATGCTTTTTAACAAAACTGAAATATTAAATTTAATATTTAGTTAATACTTTATGGTTGTAAATTTTAAATAGTTATAATTTGTTATCGAAATCGTTGAATTCAGAGTTGTAAAACGACGAAGGATTAGGCTATTGTATTTTTCATTCTGTGATACAGATATGAACAGATAGAATTTAAATAAAAACCTACGATATCGAGTTACAAATTAAACATTCACTTGCATACCAACATTACTGTCCAGAACTGAAGAAAGTTGACAGGATTTCACAAAATACACCTCAAGCCTCTTCTACTTTTCTGTTAATTAGATTTCCTTCTCGTTTCTTCTTATTCTTTTTAGACATTTTCTTTCTCTTCTTAAGAACTTTTTAACCGCAACGCGCCGTCTCCAGCCGCATGTAATCGATCCATGCCCTATTCTTTTGTTTCGCGCACACTGTAATTGTGCGAAATGTCACAGCAGCCCACGACCACACGCTTGGCACCTAAAGAGAGACCTTACTCCGTCAAAACTGTTTCCGGCTGCGTCGGCCACACATCAATGCGTGGAAGTCGCCGTACCACCGCTTGCTTGTCAAGGGGGGTAAGAAAGAGATGAGCTGACACCGACTCGAACAGTCGAAGACTTTTCCATATGAACCACCGGGCTAAAATGCAGTACAATTTAGGATTCCCATTTGCAACTAAAAGCCTAAGGACAGAACGCGCTGTTATTTTTTGGATACATTTTAGGCGTTTCTACACGTTTACTCATTTTTATTTTTCCTGCACTTTTACCATTTTAATTTTTTTCTTTGTGTCTCTTTTTTGGAGGGTATGGCTCCCCGTCGATCCGACACTGCGATTACATCAATAATGTATCCAACAACGTGAATTACGCATCTGAATTCGTTACGAATCTGAATTTGTTTTGATAAAAAAATTTACGTCATTCCTCTACGCTTTTAGGGCTTTTTAAAAACCTTTTAAGAGTATTTATTTCGTGGCGTGTGTGATTGGTACATTCAGATAGTTTTTATTCAAAATGTTTTGGAAGAATGTGCCATATTTTAGATTATGTAGAAGGACGCAGGCACATGCTCTGATACGTTTTTGTTCGTTTTAATGATTATCCGCAAATATTTTGAGGGGGCAGAGAGAAAGTTATGTAATGCAGCTCGAAAAGACGGCAAATTTTCTGCAAAGTTAGAGAGTCCTTTAACTCTTGGTGTAGCAAGAATCTGTTTTGGGGGTCCTTGAAACCGAAAAATCAAATGAGGACAAAACGTCTGTCAGTCTGTGAACAACCATAGTGGATAAACCGATGAGCCGATTTTCTCCAAAATTGATACTACCCAATCATTCTGGCTGATGAAATCGATATTTCAATTTTTCTTGGGTAGTTTACATGAATGCCCTGGGACACTCTGCAAATTAAAAAATTCTTCATCAGTTTTGATTAAATTTTTTGTTAGATAGTGTGAAGAATTTTTAAGAGAATGGTGCAGATCTCATGTTTGTTGAAGATCATGGTTTTGGGAAAATTGCAAAATTTAAAAATTTCATCGAAGTATTTAAGATTGAGATTTTTCCCTTGATGAAATCTGTTCCTTAATGATATATTTTTAACAAAGGTCATGTACAATTTTTCGAAAATTTGAGTATTTTTCCTGTAATTTTGTGTGAAAATACGGGCGAAAAAGTTCGTGCTGTTTTAGCACCATTTGTTACTTAAACGTTTCGAGAGAAGTTAAAATTAATAGTTTCTGAATTTGTTTTGTGGGCGGGGGGATTCGCCCCCCCCCTCCCCGCTGTGGATTCGCGCCTGGGAATAGTCCGAAAAAATACCTTGCGCAATGCAGGAGAAATTTCAATTGTTATAAAAGTGGAAGCATAATTATACGCTGGCGATCAGTAAGCCGTTCAGCATTTGAACTTGATGAACTAAAAATACTATGATTACAAGGAAAATGTGAATAAATGACAAAGAGTATTAGAATTTGGAAATCTGTGACTTTTATAATGAGAACTGTGTCCAAATACATGAAAAACAGTCATCCCAGATGAAGAGAATTTTTTTCGAGAAAACTTTAATTTTTATCGGAAGATAAAGTAATTTCCGTATGGAGTCCTATGGATGTGGAGGGATTCGTAAACCAACAATGAATGAATTGAATTAAAGATATTTCCGGTATATGTATTACAGTTACTAAACACAAACAACATATAAAATTGAAAACTCTTTTGTCACCTGCTTACCTACGAAATTGAGTGTTCTGTAATCCGAACGTGATAGAAGTCCATTGGATCTTCTTTTTAGAGTTGAGCGTTAGAACACAGACAACTAGTATTTACGATGTATTAGAAGATACACGCAAAAAAATACTACTAAATTTAAAATGTGTTATTATTATGTCATGCGCGTTTTAGAATGTCACACTGTGCAATGCCCGAAAATACAATGTAATGGTTGGAAAATGAGAGATAGTCGTCCTGTACTGGGAAGATAAATTTGTTTCATAAATACAACTGAGAATAACCTCCTAAGGTTCTCTGGGTATGGTTATATTCTACATTAATAATACGCATCTTTAATTGTATTTGTTAAATGACATGTCGAGAAATTAGTCGATAAATCGAGAGAGCAATGCAGGTTTTGTGCTTTGTTTAGCTCTTGGACATAAACGACAGTTTCTTGTGGATTTTCCTTGGACCTAGCAATCAATAAAATAATCTTTCACAATGTATTGAAAAAGCTTAATGTATATTTATTTGCGGTCCCTCTTCAACTGTATTTCCCTAGTAATTCTCCTTCAAGATGGAATCTGTTATACATCTATGATCCTGTGATACATCCATCCGTTCCGTGAGAAAGGGTTAAGGTTATAATTGTACGAATGTTGTATTGTTCTCTGGCGCAGTCAAGCAGTGAAGAATGGCTTTGTCTAAATGAAATTTTTTTTGTAAGAAGCACAGATTTCAGTGTCTTTCAAATCAGTAATTGGAAGGAAGGAAGGAATAAATATAAAATGTACCTTCTTATCTTCTTTCATAATATTCTCGTATACTTCTTATCCTCTTTTGAATTTTTGTTGCCGATCCTTATGTAACCTTGGACCATTATGGCCTGTTTATCATTAAAGGAAGCCAAGGTTATATATTGAAGACCATGGAACAAACTGTATCATAAAATCATTAGACATCATACATAATGCAGGCGAGAACCATTATATCGGTGGGTCACGACACAAGCAACCCTGAATGAAAACTCCTGTGGAAATCTGCCCCATTTTGCGCGGCGTGACCTTGGCGGAGGTGCATTGCGTGCTCCAACACCGGCATCTTGATCGTTCCAACCACTTCCAGCGCCTCCCGTTGTTCCCATCGAACCCCACATAATCCCATTATCCCCACATAATCCCTTAGAAATTCTGCCTTCTCCCACCACGTGTATTTCCCTTTTGTCACTATATATCTTCGAATTTCTTTCACTTAGGCTATCTGCGTTACTCCCCAGCAACATTACCTACACCACCATACTTTTTGTTCTATTGCTGCTCGCAGATGCACCGCCACCAGATCAGCTCTCTATCATCACGACAACCTTCTCATTACCGTTCGACCGGATGACGAGATCCGACGCCGACCTACCAATCGACTTGCGGGATTTTCTTCAAACAGGTATCCCCCACCAGTGGGGCAGCCGGAATACGCTCTAAGATCTTCTGGCTTCTGTGGTAGTGTACTGCATGTAAGTGTGTGCAAGTAAGAGGTGAGGATAGGAGAAGAAAGAAGGAAAAATCGCGCGGGGTCCGTTGGCCCATTTGGTAGGGTACTTCTCCAGCATTCGCCTGGTGTTGACAGGAGATACCACGGAAAACCACCAACCAGAGCAGCCGGACGAAAGAATTCTCTTTCAGACAGTGGGTGAACTCGACCTAGCTATCGTGCTAGTGTCGAAAATACTCCCATCGTCGTCACCCAAACCCTAGGAACTCCCGGTCAGAGGCATTGCAGTGACACCAATGACACCCTGAGCCATCTAAGTGGGTATATGTCAAGTTGAATATTCCTCTTTCTCCCCAATCATCTCCCTCACATCGTTTCCCAGAAATACCATCATGGCCTTGTGTGTCAGTACTGCCGATCACATCCCCAGTACCCTAAAGGGGCCCAAACACTTCCGGTATTCGTGGCAATGTTGATTCCAATTTCGTGTGTCTCGTTTTTAACCGAATCCCGAAAGCGCTCACAGACTCATATTAGCCTTCCGCGTGTCTCGGCCTCATCTCTGCAACTCAAATGGAGTAAAATTCTGGTGATAATATCTACAGAAATGTTTCTCTTATAAATATATCTATAAGGACGTGCTGGCATTTATGTGCCTCTCAACATTGAGTTGACAATTTACATTAGACAGCATAATGTGGGTTACGGTGCACAAGAAACGTGACTTGTCGAACAAAAAATTGTTAAGTGAAGAATTATATTCAGAAAAGTCTGCTTTAAAAAGTTCGTAAAGGTTGTTGACTAGGCAGCCGGGATATAGAGGAGCAGAACACTTGGATGCGAAGTAAATGGCTTCGGTCACATCAAAGCAATTTTCATGTGCTCCGTTAATGTTCACGTGGTCACGTCGACTTTGATTCTTTTCCTTTGCCGTAGCAAATGTAATGAAATTGACTATGTCCCCGAGCGGAATGGCGTCGGTTTGTTACCACAAAATATTAAGGCCAAATATTAAGGCCTTGACGTTTTGTAACGCGTGTTCAATTCCATGCCGAGGTTCCGACCTTCGGCTTACGCGATTAATATTGACCCTCTTCAACGCATATATTCCAACGCATTTTATGCAAAAATGCTTTTTAATCAATTTTACACGCTCTTTGCGTTTCAACTACGAAACAGAATGTTCTCGTTCTCGCCATTCTAGCGGGGAGCAACTCGGATTGGTACTTTCCAATTTCTCCAATCAATGCCAGACAAGTGCTGGAGCAGTACCCTAACAAACGGGCAACGGACAGCGGTTGTCTCCCTCTTCCCAGTCCCATCCTTTCTCTTCTCTACTCACACACCTCTGCAAGTTCACTTTTTAATACGACGTAATCGGGATATTAGAGCTTGCCTCAGCTGGGGCAAGGAGGAAGGTATCCCGTAGGTTGGAGGGGTAAACATTCGCAAGACGTCTTGTAGGTCGGCGCCATCCTGCGGGGGATGAACACTCCCACCTCACGGGTCGAAAAGCAACACTAACTGGACTAATGACCCTAGTACACGACGTGCCGGGAGTCATCAATCAATCAAAACCGCCACTCGTTGTCCGACCTGGCGATGTCGGAGCCGATTCGTTTGGCCGAGGGAGAAGACCTGGTTGTCTTGCGCCCCCCGCGTCGAAGGGGTGGCCGTCCGTGACCGGGCGGCCTCGGGGCCCCGTCGGTGGCCGGCGCCGGCGCCGCGGCCAAGGTCCTGCTCTTCAAACGGCGCTCGCCCTCGCACGAAAGGTCGGCGGCGGCGCCCGCAAGGTCGTGGCGTGCCTGATAAAGAACCGCGCGACACGAACGCACGCCCGGAACGTATGGATAATAAAAGGCCGCATGCGGCGCGCGAGAGAACCGTAGTATTCATTGTGTACGAAATAAACCGTTAACGACCTGCAATGATTTTGACCAACGAGCTCCATGTAAATCTGCAAACCATTTGTTTATATCACAGTTTTTGTGATAGTTTGTATTAAAACGTGGGGAACTTTTATTCCCAGAATAATCCATATTTTTAAACGCTGATTTTATATCCCAGTTTGCGTAGTATTTGGATATTGGACATTGGTGAATTGAGGATCTCATTAAGTGTTCAAAAAAGTGTTAACCACTGAGGAGGAGATACGTAGTAAAAAAATGCATTTGTGATTTTTTTAATTAGTCATCTTAATAATTAATAAATACAATTCAGGTGTAGGGCATTTATGAATACCCTGAAGACGCTTAGGTATGCGTTGGACCTGAAGCTCTCAAGACAACGCATTTGAACGTAAACGCAAAGGTAGTTTTTTGTGGAAAAAATAGAAAAAATCTGTTTCGGACTTTCCTCTAATCATACGCCAGAAGTAGTTGTTTGTGGCTTTTAGTGAGCGGTTCATATGGAGGATCGATGGCAAAGGAAACGTTGAAATGGAATCGAGTCAAACCCCAGCTATATGACCAGGGAAGAACGTTGAATTAGTATCGTGAAGCAACACAATTGTATGCTTGCTAAGTAATACTTGTATTAAATTACATCTACCGCCCTCTTTGTGTTCTGGTATCGATCTCTCTGCCCTTATTTCCTTCGTAATTTTCTTTGTTTTTGTGGAGAACAAGTCTCTAATCTGGTAGCTTTATTCACGTTTATTACAGTGAGGCTAACCTTAGTGTCGATGAATCAATGCTATCTGTTCGGAGTTTCCTTACCATTTCTAGGGCAACTCGTTTTGAGTGTGTAGTCGCAGTGTGTCTGTATAATACATAATGCATGTAGTTTTGTTCTGAAATGGATATATTACTCAGTTTATAATATTTAGATGCCGCTAGGAACGGGCATCCTCCAATCTAATATGAGAAATTATGAAAAGATTATTGTCGTTATTATTATTATTATTTAATTGTCACCTTTCCCGTAACTTTGTTGGACGCAAGTACGGCCCGAGGATATGTTCCGAAGTCGTAAAGAAAACCAAATGGTGATCATATTACTGAATAACAATGCATTTCAATAATAATTATTCTTTGAACAAATTTAGTTATTATTATTTTATTATCATTTTATTTTTATTATGAGGGAAGTCCGCAGAGTTTCGATTTTCTAAAAGCTTGTAATGAAGTAAAAGTGCATGACTGTACGATTTTTCAACATTAATATAATATTCTGCAACTCACTTCATAATGACGTTCTGCTATAATTCTTCCATTCATCAGTTCTGTGATTTGAATGATTCAAACCACAACTCTTACGAAGTAAATTCAAACAAAGCATGAGTTCGACCATTTTGATTCTTGTGATTATTCAAACCTTACACTAATGTAAGCGGTACACAAACAATATACAAACGACATTTACACAAAAACAATTACAAATTTTGCATTCAAATTGTGCCTAGAGAACCTTTTTTTTCTCAAGTATAATATTCGTAGATTCATATTTCAATTCCATTGTTAGTGGATTGAAAAATTGAAAAACATCGTGGAAAACATGTATGCCCCAATAGGTATGCAGTTGGGAAGAGGGTGTGTAATAAAGGAAAACTTAGACTAAAGAGACAGGAAACTAACTAGTACGAGAAAGTCCGTACCATTATGAAGCACCATTAGTTTGATTTCTTAAGCAACTAAACCTGTTTTGAGTGACTTACGGCACCAACAGATATTATTAATACCTCATTTGATTCTTCTTGACTAGACAAATCAATTAGCCCCAATATTAGCCGGTTCCCTTTAGGATATTCTGGAAGAATTCCAGAAAACACGTATTTTTGATGGTTTTGTAATCAAGTAAGAGTTGTCAGTTGTATGTGAAATGATTCAAAACAAAACAATGACCAAAATTATTTCCGTATATATAATAAATAAGATGTTTTGAGCGAGACATTCCCTTTTAGTATCGATAATGAATATTAATTTATCAATACTAAAAGGGAATTAGCTAGCATCCTTGTCAATTAAGTATTTAATGTAAATATTTATTATATCAGTTTCAATGCAACTACGAATGCATGAGGAAATCACTGTGAATTACTGTTCTCTGGAACATTTACATGAAGCAATTCGGTTTTATTCATCCGATGGACGATATTTAAATGATACATTTTGGACGATATTTACATGATGTAATTTTGTTATGACACAAATTAAATAAGTACTATTTTAATTGATACATTTTCTTGTAATTTTCTGTCTTAAAATGAACGAGGCAGGGAACTCTAATATGTTTGAAATGTTTTAATATCAACTTGCAAAGCATATATAACACTTTTCAACTTGAAAGTACCCGCTAGATGCGCCACTCTAAGCTTGTTCTTAAATAAGTTTGTAAAACCCCTGGGACCCATCAAAAAACAAAATCTGGAAATGTAGCAATTAAAAACTTTCACACATGTCCCCATTCTGGGCATCTCGCTTCAGGGCTTGGAATAAGGAAATCTTGTTCATGCAGCAACAAACTTCTTGCTAGGTAAACTAGGATGCTGCCCAGTCTGAGAGAGTGGTCCTTGCCACAGGACGCTAAGGTCACAGGACACAGGGAATAGTGTCAGTTTTTGCGAACAACGTACAAAGTAATTAAATTTTTTGTCGTAGTGGCGACAGGTTGTGTTGTTCTGTTTTTTGTTTGTTCCGCATCGCATCTGTGTTCAGTCCTAAATATATTGTAGTAGTAGAGTGTCTTATCATTTACATGAAAATTCAGTTAGAGAGATGATTCTGAAATTATTAATGAACGAAAATACAGTTATACAATAACACTCTTGGAGTTTTTGCATAGATAAATAGATGACCAGTACATATAAAAACCGTTCTCGTTGGCGCAGTCTTGCATCGACGTCCAGGAACGCGGAGGCAAACTCTGTGGGTTCGATAACCAGTGTAAGGAATGAACATTTTCTCCACGTCGTGTCGTAGGTCGTTTCTCTTTTCACTATTTATATATCTGATAATTCTAAACACCATCGAGCGGGAGTCCTACAGCTTCCTATCGCATCGCGTATTCCAGTCTCTACAACGTTCTTTCGTGGGCATCTTTCAAATTCAGGTTCCCTCTACGATTGCCCTTCCAGTTTCTTGTAACCAAGTTATTCTGACTTGCTCTCTCCTCGTCTAACTAGCAGGTAAATAAAAGTATTTTCCTGTTTTCTTTCCTCTTCTATTCTACTGATACGGCCGTACCTCGTTCACTATTTGCTTTCAATATGGCAGAAAATAATGGTTTTTTTTGGCAGTTCTTTCTCTTACTTCTTCATTGGAGATATGATCAAGTTTTCGATACCTGCAGGTTCTTCTCAAGAAATCTATTTTTACATCTGCAATCTTCTTTTTTCTCCGCGACATTCCGCTCCGTACGCTGTAATAGGTTGAACGAACATATTCTGAGCATCATCACATCGATATTCTTTGTAATTACCATACTCATTATCATTGCCCCTACTCCTTATATGTAGAGAGAAAGCCAAAGCCGCTGATCATCTGTCCACAAGGGGAGAGGACATATGGACTTACGCTGCCCTTAGACCTTTACTGAAAATGAGTTTGACGCTATAAATAAAATCGTACATTAAGTTCTCGAAAGTCAGAAAACATTAAATAAAGAAAGCGCGACAATGTTATGTGCTTAGGCGTCACTGAATTTACAATGTCCAGACATGTGAGTATTTTTTGACATACAAATAAAACACATGTGATTAATAGAACACGTTCGAAATAATAGTACTCATTGAAGTTGAAATACTTGCTAGATGCTCTAATCAAAATACGTATTTTGAGGTAAAATGCATTGGGAAAATTGTAATGGCTTCACTCGAGGCATATGTTGATTTTCCATGTTAATCGCCGACGCCCTCGACTTTCAAACAGGCGAGCGAAGCGAGACAAATTGTCGGTTGCAATTAGGCGATTTTTCAGTTATCAAGCTAACGTAACCCAACTATCTTTTCATGCACACTTTCTTGAATCGCGAACTATTGTATTCTACATGTGTCACGAATATACATTTATCATTTTGCATCAGTTGCTTCTGGAAGACAATGTTAGTCGCACGCGGCCCTGACTGCATGGCAGAAACAAACCACAACAGGCGTCGCGACCGGTATCGGTTCGAATCTCTGTTTGCGCTCGGCCGCTGAGACGAAATTAACAGATGCGTCGATAACGTAGCAGAGGGACCGGGCGCTGCGGCCGGGATGGGGTTTAGCGCCCTCGTGTTTGCGTTTGGGTTGGGGGTCAGACTCCAGCCCGGAGGACGCGAGCGAGGGCAGCCGCTCGAAGTTCTGCCCCTCGGGCCAACACGGAGAGGGAATTTTCGCGCGAGTTTTAAATAAATTGACAGACATATAATGTTTATTCGACTGAGCGAAAAAAGAGGGTTATGTTTCGCACTGTTGGTTTTATGAGTTCCTTCTCGCACTCGAAGCATGTAATTCTAAACAAATCGATGGATTTCGATAATAATATACTGATTTAATCTATTTTATTTTGTCGTATTCGTACCGATTTTCAAGGTTGAGGAGATTGATATACAAACATGTTTATATCAATATTTGATATGTTTTTCTATTACTCCTGTTATTTTATCAATGCAGTGCTAAAGCAATATCTGTCTAAGAATAAGAATTATACAAAAACAGTACACACTTGTGCTACATAAGACATACATGCATATGTATGTGCTAAGCAAACTTGAATACATGGTGGTTTGTTAACATGTATCGAGGGAATAATTTTTTTCCCTACTGAACCAGACTCCCTAATGACCCGTTAATGAACTGAATTTATCCTGAGAGGTGGCGGTGTTCTTGTCCTACTGGATTGGTAGATCGTGCGGCGACCGAGGGCCGGCTTTCAACCTCTAGGTATCTCTCCCGCAGGGTATCACCGCTGCCAAAGATGCAACTCTAAGCTCCCGACCATTCTCCCGATATGTGGTAGAGTAGAGCATGTAAATGTAAATGTAAGGGACAATAAGACGGAGAACAGGAAGACAAGATCGCTCGCGGTCTGTGGCCTGTTTGTTCGGGTACTGCTCCGGCATTCGCTAAATACTAATTGGAGAAACCACGGAAACTACCCATAAGAGCAGCTGCCCGCTACAAATCTCCTCCGGACAGACGTTGATTTCTATCTACCTAAGAAATTAATGTCGAAAATCCGCCAACGACGGGACTCGTACCTTAGTATCTCCTTGTCAAGAGTGGCTGCGGAGGCGACGATCATGCAGGCTCTGGGCTAAATCAGGCTGTCCGACCATTGAAGTGGTCACGGATCACTCGGGAGTTATCATATTAAGAAAGTGCTATCAACAGGAGATGAATACAGAATACAAACAATGAACAGTTTAAATTTCGTATAAACTGCCGCAAGACAGTTTTGAAATCCTGTCTTCAAAATAATTTGTTTTTTCACATAAACGTATTCTGAATATAATTTCTTAGCAAAATATATCTGGCATCACAATACTGTTTCGGCGTAATCTTGAACTTCTTGTATTGTTCACATTGAACTTGAGAGTCATCCATAAAGGTATAACAATTCACAACAGATTCCCTGGAATATTGTGTAACTACCATAACGATTGGCACACACGTTTTCGTATTTTATGTTTGTAAAATGTTGTGATTTATTTTTATTTTGATCAATACACTTCGAATCATATGTGAATAAAGAATCATATTCTGCTTTATATGAGGGTTATTCATTCAGCAATACAATTTGTTGTCTAGACCGAGTTTGTTTCGTTTCGAAGCGCAGCACGTGCGGATACGAAGCGGCTTCGACTGCTGGCATGGAGTGTACCCTGGCCCACTCCCCTCTGAGTATGTACCTAATTTTTGTAACCCGTTGCCAGGCAACCGACACATTCCCCCAGATACGACACTGAACCGCGATGGAAACGTGGGTGGTGGAGACGTACAAACTGCCCCAAAAGAGAATCTCTGTGAAGTAGAAGATTGCGATTTTAAACTATTAATTTTATTCCTCAAAATAATTCTAAATTTTATTTAGTTACTTGTCTCAAAGACTCTTTTCTCATTCTCGTGGTTTGTAAACGGGAAGGTTTTCTCTTGACAGGAGTTGTATACGGTTATTGACTTTTGTAGTTCTGTAAAGAGGTACCAGATAGCAGCACCAGTCGAGCTCGCCGAGCGAGCATTGTCACGTGCGGCGACGTGTAGTTGGGCGCTCGGCTAACAGATGGCCGACACAAATGATAGCCTGGCGGGGAGGAACGGTACTAGGTAAATGACAGCAGACCCCGAATCAATACGAAGGAGATTCCAGATGTTTCCGTTAGTGTGATTGGTCCTCGCAAATGATGACGCACTTGGAGGGGATAAAGTAAACACGAAATGGAGGGGCCGGCCGCCGAGGAGAGGGGGGATATTGCCAAAATCCTCCGCAGGGCACCAAATGATAGGTCAAGTGCGCGTGTAGCCATGTTTTGACCTGAATTGGAAGATGGACGCGACGAGATGGCAAGTGAGCGAAGACGGCGTGGCAAGGAGTTGCGAGTGGAAGCGTCCCGCGGCTGTGCACGAGGTTGTCGTTCCGTGTGCCGCCCGCTAGACGTCTCGCCCTGACAGCTAGTGTCGGCGGAGCTGTCACTCCCCCGACCTTGCTGGCCGCCAGCCCGAAAGAGCTGACAGTGCGTAGTGATCGTGTTTTCGCGATCGTAGACATCTCAAGGTGGTGGGCAGCCTTTTCGCTGCATGTCGCGATCGTCCGTGACGGTATATGTTCAGCGTGTGTGCCGGTGGTTCAGTTGTTAATGCGAGTGTAACATGTCACGTTTTTGAAGAGGGCATTATGATAAGTAAATATGAGTGTTAATTAAATATTAGGTAGATTATTAGTAAACTGTGAAACGTAACGTGCTGGACTGATTGTCATTGAGCGGAAACTGTCAGACGTATTCATTAAAAAAACTGACAAGAAGACAGCATGCGCCGGACAGAATGACGATGTATATTCTCGGTGCTTCTCAATGAACTTCATATATACTCCTAAGCATAGTCCATCATCTATGTATCGAGCTGTCAAAGATAATGAATCAAAGACTGGGTGAACGTAAGATACAGTAAAATCTAAGCAAGTGACAGTGTGTGAGATGAGTGCTTTGATTGGTCAGTAGATAAGTATTGCCAACCTCTGAAACACAACGCGTGGTGCGCAACTCCTGATCAGGCGAATATAAGGCCTGCTTTCGCAGAAAGTGAATTGCCAGCTGTGACAACTGCCTCGGCGTTGTCTACGCGAGCGCATGTGACACCAGGTGACAATCGCGGGAGTGATTTGCAAGTGCTGCCAACCTCGCCGGCGCGGCGCGTGGACTAGCGCCGCGCCGCGCCGCACTGTCAGAGTCAGCTGACGCGCGCGCCGCGGGCCATGGACGACGAGGACCTCGACATGCTGGTGGAGGCCGGCGGCGAGGCCGCGTCGCTCGTGGTGGAGGACGTGACGGCGGCCATCGCCGCCATCGGCGGCCTGCCGCTCACCCTCAACGAGCCGTCGGTGTCGGGCCGCCGGAACATCTTGGGCGGCGTGTACCTCATCCCCTCGGCGCTGCCGCTGCCGCTGCTGCGCTGGGAGCGCAAGCGGCGCGCCAGGCCTCGCCAGCGGCCACGCCGCCGCCGGCAGCCCTCCTTCCGCCCCGGCAGCGCCCGCGCCGCCGCCCGCGCCCTCACCCGGCGCAGCATCCGATGGTGAGTTTACCCCCCCCCCTCGCAAGACGCTCTCCCTGCCACGACGTCCAGTCGTCACCTCGTTGCCATTGACTCCACGTCATCTGCATTAATTTCGGTCCACATTTCCTCTGTATCTCACATAAGGTATCCTCACCTCGTTCACCCCGTTAATTCCTCTTGAATCCTGATCGCTTATGTCACGAACTACTCTGGCTTCGTGCAGCCTACTTGTCAAGACGCTTCGTCACGTATGAGTTGCCTGTCATGCTCTTCTTGTGCCACCGCCCAGTAGCACCGTTGTGCCTGTCTACAACAACATACTGCTAGGTTTATTATTCATTTCCTCACTGGTTTACATTGCCTTTTCTTTCTAAATATTCCTCTTCTCGTTGTTCTCCCACCCACTTTGTACTCACCACCCACCATTCAAACAATTATCTCTTCCCGTCCTCATCGCCCACGCTATCCTCGCTCCCTGTCCGCAACACCCAAGAAAAGTCTCCTCCCACGGAGTCCTCAACGCACACTGTCGTCCTCTTGCCATGTTGTCCTCGCCAGTCACAAAATCGTCTCCCCCGCGCTGGCCTCATCGCCCACGCCGACCTTTCTGCCCATGCCGCCCTCGCTCCCCTGTGGATACACCGGCTACCACGCGGGCGCGCCATATTGATTGGCTGGCGCGTGCTCGGCGCTCGCCGCAGGAACACGCGGCTGCGGCGCTGGCGCTGCCTGGGTCCAGCTGCTGGCTGTCTGGCCGACTCGTGCTGGCTGTCTGGGAGGCTGGGAGCGTTACATCTTCTTGACGAAATAACGTGACATACAACATACTCCCTGTCGTTTCCACTCTCTGGTTACAGGGGAATGAAAACAGTGAAATTAATTTCAGTGTTGGCCTTTGTGTTGAGGAAGATGTATCATAGAAAATCAAATCTTGTGATTAAGGCATAATTTGCGACGCTTTTTGCTTAGATTGTGTTCTGGAAGAAAAGTACTTGCCGTAAATGACCCTTTTGTTGGTGGAACGATTTGTTACTTTTGAAATCATATTATTGCCAAGTGACAAAGTCTTTGTTTCGGTTAATTCATTCGGGCTGGATAGTTTACCACGACAAATAACTCTTAAACCACGGATAATTCTCGATTGTTTTGGATGATCTCGGTAGTCTTCAAATTTTATTTTATATTATACTGAACTCAAATTAGTGTGAAGGCATTAAGGAAATTTGTGCGGTGTTAAGTGCTCCGAGATGAAATCAAATAAACTGACAATGTTTGTCTTTCATTATATTTTCCTTCTTTGAAATCTTCCTTCGTCATGATTTCTTTTCTTGATTTCATTTATTATGATGTTTCCTATGATATTTTCATGCTGATCAAAATTTGGAACGAATGTCAATTAGTTAAAATTCCAATCACTTGAACCGCAATCCTTTTCAAAACTCGGTTCAATCGTTAATTTTCTTATCGTACCCCAAAATGTGTTTCATATAAGAGATCTGTGGAGTATATTTCTAAACACTTTCAACCCCCCTTCTTTTAACTTCCGGCTGTCAGTGTCAGTTTAAATAACCAGCAACATTCATGGTTATGCGCAGTTATGAAGACTAATTTATTTATGAATACAGGAGCTCATATTAAGCCCTATTTACGCAACGCTTTGAAGCATCACGTTTTTCTACCCATCCATTTTTTTTGAGTTGACACCGTTTCCAAGCCTTCTTCCAGCGATGCCGTGTCATTACGATTCAAGAATACTCCGCATAACAGCTGAATGGCCGTCGGCAGCCAGGCATTCCTGCGGCGAGCCTTGTACGACGATCGGAATGCGCATGTCGATGTCAACGACCTTGCGAAGGGCTGGCGTCTAGACGGCCGCCCTGCAGGCCTCGCGCCACCGCTGCGCCGCCGCCTTCGCCACCGTGGCCCTCGCACGTGCACGCCGTTATCACTCCCTTCCCGGTCTCCGCCGCCACCACCACCCTCCAGCCACAAAAGTAACTACGTCCTCGCCTTCGATGCCTGCGACGTTTGGTTCGTAGTGTATGATTGGTTTCATTGTCACCAATCCATCACCTGTCTCGTGTCATAATTCACTAATATTGCGTTTCAAAACAAATCAACATTCGAAAAAATAACTTGTCGCGTATTGTGACCTATCAGTTTCTCTCAATACAGGTCTTTAAAAGAAGTGCTCAATTTATCCGTATGTCCTTTGGTCCGTCCGTCTGCCTGTCTGTCTGTTGGTCCGTCCGTCTGTCTGCCTGTCTGTCTGGTTGTCCGTCCGTCTGGTCGCCTTGTCTGTCTGTTGGTCGTCTGTCTGTCTGTTTGGTCCGTCCCGTCTGGTCTGTCTGCCTGTCTGTCTGTTGGTCCGTCCGTCTGTCTGTCTGCCTGTCTGTCTGTTGGTCGCGCGGTCCGTGCTGTCTGCCGTGTCTGTCTATTGGTCCGTCCGTCTGTCTGCTCTGTCTGTCTGTTGGTCCGTCTGTCTGCCTGTCTCGTCTGTCTGTTGTCTCCGTTCGTCTGTCCTGCCTTCTGTCTGTCCTGTTTTTGTCCGTCCGTCTGTCTGCCCCTGTCTGTCTGTTGTCCGTCCGTCTGTCTGCCTGTTCTGCCTGTCTTGTCTGGTGGCCCGTTCGTCAGTCCGCTGCCTGTCTAGTCTGGTGGCCCGGTCCGTCAGTGCCGGCGTCTGCCTGTCTGTCTGTTGGTCCGTCCGTCTGTCCGTCTGCCTGTCTGTCTGTTGGTCCGTCCGTCTGTCCGTCTGCCTGTCTGTCTGGTGGTCCGTCCGTCTGTCCGTCTGCCTGTCTGTCTGGTGGTCCGTCCGTCCGTCTGCCTGTCGGTCTGCCTGCCTGCCTGTCTGTTGGTCCGTTATTATTATTATTCTTTGTTATAACTTGTTTACGAATAGTTCTATCGAGTGAGTCGGCTTCGTAAGACACTGGTTGTGGCACGAGAGCCCAAGTGTGTTAACATTAAGACTGTTGGTTCGTTGCGCCTATAAAGCATGAATGTTTTAATTTGTGTCCGTGCCGTGCGGTGTATTTCGGATCCGTTGTATATTACACCTGTATTTTTGTAATATATTGGCATGACTGCCAATCTAGTGCAATCTGTGTGTGAAATTATGGTACACCAAGAACAATAGTAAAAGCATCACGATGGGGCCAAGGGATACCATGAACTACTAAATACTTATTTCCTTTTGGTATCCCTAGGGGAAAGGATCTGTCAAGGGTGTAATACCAGTTACAAAAAATCCGTTAATACTACAAATTTCCGACGTCTTATCTGCAAATGCGAGAGTTCAATAGTTAAGATAAATGTGAATTTCATGATCAATTTTTTTGGTGTTACCGAAATATATTACTATATTCAGATGTACTTGGCCCGGATTTTTGTTCATAGACGGTATAGATGAGTAAATGCATGTACTACATGAAAATAACTATAACTACATAAAATACGTAATATGACTTCATAAGTTGTCATTTTTATGTAATATATAATTTACCCATCTGTACTGTCTGTACACAAAAAAACGGGACAAGTATCTCTAAATATATTAATTGAAAGATAATAAAGACATTAAAAAATGCAATCAAAGGTTTGTTTAAAAACATTTGCCCAATAAATATATCACTATATTGAAAGATGGAAATAGTTTCCCGCAAATTGGTATTAAGATGACAATAGAAACGTGTCATTTAAATGATTGGAGTCAATTTTTACCATCTTACACGTCTAATACATTGATTGTGCACTGCAAAGATCTGCAGAGTGTAGATAAAAGGGTCCACTAGAGCGATATAGGACACTTCACGCTGTATAGAATTGAGTTTGCAGAGATTTTAAATAGGACTATAACTAAGCTTTTACTGTTTTTATTTTTTTATTTTTTGGTATTTTTTTCTTTTTTGTTCCACGGGTACTCCATTTTCTTCATTTTTTACGAAAGTACAATATTTCTTTTTCGTAACAGTAATAATATCGTAATTCAGTTACCTTGGTATTTCTTACAAGACCTTTGAACTGGTTCAGGTCGAAATATGCCCTGATTTTTTTCTTTTGAAAGATATTTAATATTGTGTCTAGCTGTGAAAAAAATAGCTTCCGGCTCGCGCTGGATGTTACTGAAAACAATAGTTTTGACCGCTCTGTTCTTACTGACGGCGTGAACAACTCTTACTGCAGTGAGCGGTGTGGCCACGAACGACTCCAGTAGTGCAGTTATTTCTCGTTACGTTCTCAACTTACCGGTTGTGTTGGCAGTTCTCTGGTTGGAAAACAGAACAGTTCGGGAAATATTGTCATTGTCATTGATGTATCAAAATCTGGCAAAATGGAAAGGAGCAATGTCGACATTTTTATAAAGAATGCCTTTTTCCTTTTTGCGAGGACAAAACTCTATTGTCGCTTGATTCATGGTCTGTACATACTAATATTTGCGGACTGAAACCCCAACAGCACACATATGTAGAAGTTTTAAGAATTAATTCCGGTACAAGTCAAATTCAATCCAAGGACAGATATTCTTTCGCCAATGGAAGGTTTTGTACAGGAAAATTGCCGATAAAATAGTGGCTGATCAATCCATTGATATTCAAGTGTACCAGCGTAAAAACATTTTAAAATTTCATTCATTTATTCATTTTCAAGGTTTAAAAGAATGATTAAAAACCCCTGGTGTGCTGCGCAGTTTACCTAGAGATTTACCGTCCAGACGGGTTCTTAACTCCAGGACTATATTGTGTAACAATTACAAGTTTCGTCTGCGAGGAGAAACTCTGTGATCTGTGTGTTTCTCTGATTAGATGTGGGTGGTGAAAGTCACATTTGTGTTTCGCACATTCTGTTGACAATGGTCATTTTTGTAATAACTGCAATGAAAAAAATTATATTGTATTGTAGTGACTTCTGTACTGTATTTTTTAATCAGACATTTCAGTTTAATTGAAGTTTGAGGTGTAAGTATACAGGATTTGTCCTCTTTCCTACAAGCCAATTTCTTTGTTTATCTATCGACTTCCGATGTTCAATTCAATCACAGATCAACTGAAAGGGGAAAGAAAAGCATTGAATTGAAACATCATGCATTGCTATGTGTATGTAAAAAAATAATCGAAGGTTGGTAAACAGTGTTAACTGTACTTGCATGCCGTGGACATACGTTGGCATTGCTCCAGGCCTAAGTATCTCGATTTCGAAGAGCTAGTGCCCGAAAGAGCCGGCGCCTAGACGCACAGCATTGCGCGCTTGTCAAGGGCGTGGGCAATGTGTTTCGCGGCTCTGAATTGTGTTCGTAGGACCCCTTGTTCTCTCAGCGGACATTCTGTCACAGTAGGCAGGGCTGTACAAACCCCAGTCGAACGATAAATTGCGTCGTGAAAAAGTGTGGAAATTTCGTTTTTTGGGAAGGCTGCGGTTCTTTTTTCCTTTTCTTTTCAGTAACTTCTTGTGCAAAAAGGCAGCTATTTTTTCACAGCTCTTATACATAGTAAATATCTTTCAAAAGAAAAAAAGCAGGCCAGATTTCTATCTTAACCTGTTAAAAGGTCTCTTGTTAGAAACTCATGCTATTTACAGAACCACTTTACTCAATTTTAGATGCGGAAGAAAATAGCAACTGTATCTTCACATAATGTTCATTATTTTTCTAACATGCATTTGGAAGATCTGAAAGAAGAAAACAATTGGGGTTCATTTGAAATAGACGTTCCTGATGCGACATCTGTGTAGATTCTTATTCTGGAAAACGTCCGAACTGGATGAGGAGCAGAGTACATTCAACAATAAAATTACTAATAACTGAAATTACAAAAATAGTTTTCAATAAATATAAATTGAAACTATAGTAAACAATACTAGTAAAATTAATACGTAAATTACTGAGGATTTATATTTTATTTCTCGTATAATTTGTGAAGGAAAGTATCCTAAACACCGGTAGAGGTGGCTCAGGGCATCAACTGATGTCTTTGCGTGTCTCTGACCAGGAGGTCCTATGTGTGAGTCCCGATGGTGGCTGGATTTTCAAAACTAGCTAGATGAGGCCTGCCCAGCATTTTGCACTTTGCCTGACTTCGAGAGCCACTCGAGTGCAAAGTCGGGCCGCGACGACGATGGAGATAAGACTCATTGTAAGCGTAAACTGAAAGAGCAATTGACGAGAAAATGACGGTCATCTACAGTTCAAATAGTCAGTTGTTGTAGTATATTTTACAGTCTCTTATTTTACAGTCTGTAGTATATGTTACAGTCTTTTATCTAACAGTCTGTTGTTCGTAGTATATTTTAAATGTTTGTTGTTGATACATGAAAATGTGAAATATGAAACTACATCGAAATAGACTTATTTGATTTGGACACCATATTTTATAATTGCTATTAGGGCTGATAATGTAGTTCGCTTTGCTATGATACAATTACAAATATTGTGTTTTGCTAAACACAAGATGATGATATTGAATTGTTAGTGTTTGATGATGACAGCAAGCAACTATTTTTTCATTAACTATATTTAATTGCATCTCAAAGCAAAAAAAAATTCTTAAAAAATCATGATTATTTTTGCTCTAATTTTTGATAAGGGTTCATTATATATTTGTAATATCAAATCAACTAACATTATTTATTCATCTTTTACGACGTAAAAATATTAAGCCCTTTGCATTATATTTAACAAGACCCATGCTAATCTTATGATTGCTCGAAACATATCATCAGAGAGATATGCTCGTTGATATCTTCAGATTCATAATGGGGGAAATGGTCAGACATAAATGTGCTGCTAAACATTACCCTTCTTTGCATTGCATGTATACCGTTTTATGTCAATCTTGATGTGTGAGACTGCTCTCATAATTTTGTTCATTTTTCTATCATTTGGAGATTAATAATTGATTGTTCACCAGGAATGTTATAAATTGTAAATTTTTGATAGTTACAGTTGAATATTTTTTTTAATTGCCACTGCTTTAAATTATTGCTTAAGAGTATCAATGAGCATGAACAAAAAAAGTATATACAGTGATGGGTACACAGGTGGATACGCAGCAGTGTACAGGAGAAAGTAAACAGTGAATGATAGTCCTGGTTGCTTAAAGTATGGGACATCACCCATTTAAAGAAGCGAGTAAACGATTTCATAGCATTAGACGCCCCAGCATTTAATCTACGCGCCGCGTCGAGCAACATCAATATGCTCCCCTTCCTGCAAAGATTTCTACCCCCTACTAGATGCACTTTCGGCTCTCTCGCAGGCAGACTGTCTTCTCGTAAGTGCAGAATACCGCCGGGAGCAGGCGTTGTACAGGCTTGAGCTAGATAGCTTGGTCGACTTTTGTCGCTTTCTGGAGGAGAATTCCAGCGGTCAGCTGCTCTGATTGGTAGTTTTCCGTAGTTCCTCCGATCAATACCAGGCGAATGCCGAAGCAGCAACATAAGAAACGTGCTACATATCGCGCCCGATCTTTCCTTCCCATTCTTTATCTTACCCCTTACTTACACACACTTGCACTTACATGCCTACCACCTTCCCACACATACCGGTGGAGCCTTTGGGCATTGTCCAAGCTGGCGCGTTGCCTCGCTGTGAGAGATACCTGGTTGGAAAAACCCCGCCAGCCGACGGTAGGTCGGCACCGGATCTCACCATCGAGAGGGGGAAGATCACCGGCACCTCCCAAGCAAAAACATGAACTACACTGACGGACTAAATGCAGTTGACGCAACCTGAACCACTAATCAATCAATATTTTCTACCAACCGGAGAATTTTAAGTGACTTCATTCCACCCACCCACGACGGAAGGATGCTGTCCTTGATTCCCGGCCCTCGAAGCGAGGCCGAAATCCGCTGAACGAGGGAAGGTGGGGGGGGGGCAGAGCCACTTGTGCGCGGACGGCTGCCTTCCTCAGAGGTCGTCCGAGACGAGCGCCCATGGAATGGACCCGGACCGCCGCTCCGAAACGCCACCACTCCGGCCGTTTCCGGTGCTCCTAAGACCTTTCTCAGACGACGTCGAATTTGGCGCAGCTGCTAGCCTGTTCCTTCACGACCGCGGTTCTCCGGGTGAAGAACCTTAAATGGGTGCAGTTCCTGAAGTGGTGCTGTTACAAAAAATTTTCGGTTTCTAATGAAGGTATATTTTTGTATTGCATTCAGGATTTAAACGTCCTTACCTATTGCTCCTCCACTTTCAGAATTCTAAGCCGATTGGCCTATAATTTTGTAATACACGAACTAAGTTGGTACAAAAGTGTAAAAGTTGTTTTATCATAAAGAATGTTAAAAATTGAACATGCGAAAATAAGGGCGGGCCCAGTTGACGTGGTAGCTATTCATCTCTACTTACTAAGATATCCTGTAGCAAGGAACAAAATATTGTAACATGACAAAATATGTGCAAAAGTAAGTATGCATTTGATTAATAGCTAATAACACCCCTCTCCTCAATAGTTAGAAATCAATTCGGCAATAATGAAATATAGAACGCATTTTACGTTTCTTTGGTACACGCTCCAACGCGTTTCCAACATATGTTATGTTGGTAGAACTCTCACGAGCAAGGAAACCATAGGGGAGACAATTTTCTGGCGCACTGTACACTAATATAAACAATTTTTAAAGTCTTGCCACAGCTGCTGTGGAGACAATATCTTGCGATCCGAACGTTACATCTTCCTGACAATAGTAATTGAAAAGCGCGTTCGAAGCAACCGTTTTGATTTTGTTGATTTTTGATTCCATGATCTTGCTCCGCTGGATGGACAGATCCGACGCCGACATACAGTGTGTGATCAAAAGTATCCGGACAAGTGGCTGAAAATGACTTACCGGTTGGTGGCGCCCTCCATCGGTAATGCTGGAATTCAATAGGGTTAGCCCACCCTTAGCCTTGATGACAGCTTCCTCTCTCGCAGGCATAATTTCAATCAGGAACTGCGATGTTTCTTGGGGAATGGCAACCCATTCTTCAAAGAGCGCTGTACTGAGGAGAGAGATCGATGTAGGCCGGGGAGGCCTGGTACGTCGGCGTTCCAAAACATCCCAAAAGTCTTCGATAGGATTCAAGTCATGACTCTGTGCAGGCCACTCCATTACAGGGATGTTATTGGCATATCACCACTCCACCACAGGCCGTGCACTATAAACAGGTGTTCGATCGCTTTGAAAGATCGCCATCACCGAACAGTGGGAAGCAAGAAGGTGTTTAAAACATCAACATAGTCCTGTGCCGTGATAGTGCCACCCAAAACAAGGGGTGCAAACCCTTTCCATGAAAACAGGACCACACCATAACACCATTTTGGACGTGTCTGAATACTTTTGATCACATTGTGTACGTCGGTTTGCGGGGATTTACCCCAAACAGATATCTCCCACCAGCGTGCACCGCCTCAGACAAGCTCTAAGCTCCCGACAAGTGTGGGAGTAGCACATTTGAGTATGTGTGGTGTGGGGGTGGTGAAGAAAGGGTATGGTAAAAGAAGGAAATATCGCGCGCGGTCCATGGCCAATTGTGTAGGGTACTGCTCCGGCATTCGCCTGATGTTGATCGGAGAAGCCACCTAACACTATGAATAAGAGCATCCGGCTGCTAGAATTCTTCTCCAGACAGCGGCTGGATTCGACCTAGCTATGTTGCTAGAGTCGAAAATCCAGCTACCTCTGGGAATCCAACCCTAGAACCTCTTGGCCAGAGATACTGCAATGACATCAATTGATGCCCTGATTTACCTTTGCCCGTCATAATTCGAAGAAATATTTGTTTGTCACTTAAAACTATTAAATATACGTAATTCAAATTTCCATTGTCTTAACACGAAGGACACAGTAATAAACATCAATAATAATGATCAGAAGGAGATCTCTTTTCCATTGATTCATCAGAATTCTACTTCTCTTCTAATCAAATTGGAAAGCATAGATTTATAGCCCTCAAAGCGCTGCAGTCAGTTAGTCTGACCTTGTACATAACACTACAAATGTGTATTGCTGTCAATGGGAGACACATAGTGCACATGCGTAAATAATCTATGTTCATATTATTATTCTGTTTTCTATATTCTATGTTTTATTTTACTTTTGTAAATTTACGTTGATAACAAAGGTATTTTATTTAAAGAGTAAAGTGAATAGTTGGGAAACAGGCAATTATAACAAATTTTCTACTTACTTATGGCCTAATAAATATCAAGAATTCTCAAAAATATTTAATCATTCATACCCATCCCTTGTAGTTTTTAATATGCTTTAAAATTTCCTACAGTAATTAGACATCGAGCTTGATTCTTGTTAAGTTTGAAAATGATCATTGTTATTATCTTTCTAATACGTTTTTTATATCATTCCTTTCAACGATTGACTTTGGATTTACAATCAGTGGCAGATAAGTTCAATTTTGAATTAACGGATGAATTAATTAAAAATATCTCTAATTCTGATCGGTAATATTGACGTTTGTTGCAGTGTCCTTTGTGACAAGACCATGGTTTGCTGAAATATTTGTTCCACGTGAGATCTGACCTTACTATACCACCCCGCAACGTTACTAGATTGTCTTAGAGACTTTTGATTACAACTTTGGGTGAAATTAGTGAGGTGCAACCCCAATTTAAATCTCCCATGCTATGGAAGTACTGCAGCCGAGGACTTTGTCTTTGCTGGAGATTGTTATGCGTGTTCAAGGAATAATTTTGGTCCAACTTAAAGTCTGTCCATGCAAAAACCGGCAAAATGCTACATGCAGCATTTCCAGTGCTCGATTAGTTTCCGGAGGTAACTTTTATTGAGTATTTTATTCGTCATTCTCATCAATGTCTTGTAATATGAGAAACAACTCACCAGTTAAGCAGAAGAGGCGGTGGATTTTATCGAGTGGCGAAAGACAGGTCCTTCTGAATGTCTTTAAGTACAAGAACGAAGTAAATTCATCTTTATCCTCTAGTTACGCCTTTTTCTCTTACTATCACCTCCGTCTGTTTCGGAAAAGCCGCCAAGGCGACAGTTGCGAGGTCTACTAAAGGAAATATTGTCCGGTTAATTAAAAATCACATGTCAGAAGTAGAAAATTATACTCCAAAACCATCAAAACTTTAACAAATGATACATACTCCTATCTATGAGATATTTATTTTTTACTGAAAATAATGTATAGTTCCATCTAAAGAGTCTATATCTCTATAGCTTATAACGTTACCTATGAATGCGCATTGCTGAGTGAAAACTGCATTTCAATATCGTGAACCATGTAGAAGCTAGGGGGGTGTCCATAGTTAATGGGACTCCCGATATAAAAACGAATGTGTGTATGTGTGTGTTTGTTCCCCCTAAACCTTTTGAACTGTATCGGGCGTAGCTGTTGTGGGATGCGCGTTCTTCAGGGAAGTGTCTTAAACAGGAAGGAATAAGGATGTGTGGGGCGGACGGTGATGTTTAAACCTACATGATTGTTTATATTTACAAAAAATACATAGAAACGAGAAGAACGCAAAGAAATAGACAATTACGTAGAAAATTTGCCACTCAAGCACTACTAATTCTTCAGAATTTAGTTTTAAATCACATGATGCCACTTCGAATAGACTTCGTTTGTTAGATGCAATTTACAATGCTTTTGAATTATGTCAATACAAGTTCGTTGATAACCTCAATTTTTATTGTAAGTCAGATATCGATCTTCTCCGAATCAATAATCATGTCCGGAACACTCCAAATGTCTCCCGCCCCCTTTCATTTTTACTACTTATCTAGATGATTTCCCCTCAGCCTTTTCTCCTACTACAGCATTGTTTGCAGAAAACGATATCTAGCTTGTTTCATTTACATAACCGTCTGACATACATATTATTTAACAAAATACATATCCGGAGGAAATTCCCGAGGTTTGGATTAAAATGTGTAACACATGTCAACATTAAGAGTTATTCCATATGTTTAACGCCACTACTACCTTATCTTATTGACCATCCAGTTTCGTTTAATAAGCGCATCCAACCTTAACTTTCCTCCAAAAATACCTGTCAAGTACCTGGTAGCACAAGTAGATACTAGACCTTCTGGACTCTACAGATAACATCTTTATAAAGTAAAATAAAAAGGTGTCTTGGCAGACTACGTGTACAGATTAGCTAATCTGTTCTTACTTCCTTCGATATTATTTTATGGAAGTCCCGGAGTAGACACAACTATCACATACGCCTGCCCAGTCAGACAAGTCCAGTTAGAAGTTGAAAGATATATAAAATTGGATGTATTTTTTTAATAGTAGACACGGATAAAAACGCTGACTGTTCAAAAAATCAGTGTTATGTGAATAAACAACACTGAGATAAAATAAAGATTCACTCGTGAATACAAAGTAGTGGTCATTGATTCTCCAGCACTTCAGACAGAATGTTGTGCACCCGTATCAAACTTTAACATTAAAGGAAAACCAATACTCTGAGAAACTCCATGATGTTCGTTCAAATATTCCAATATTAAAGTCCTTATTTTTATTACCGTAAATTAGAGTAAAAATGCGACTCCATTGCGAATGTTGTAGCAACTAATTATTAATTACTTAATTCTTGGAAGTTAACACTTTTAAGATACGCAGAGTGTCAAAGGGGTACAAAGTAGACTCCAGATTATTTATTATTGTTTTTGGGTTATTTTTTCATGAATACTACTGGGACACATTCCTGGTATCAATTTGCAAATGTTCTTTACGAACATTAGAAAGTGTTCAGCTGTTGTTTGAAATTTAAATACACTAATTATTTGAACTTATATGTACTCTTGTTCGCCAATGAAATAAAACATAGTTTCAAGATGCGGGAGAAGGAAAAAGATATATGATGAAACTGATACAGAGACTTCTAGAAGGTTTACCAGAACAAAATGTGAAAGAAAATAATTAGTTGAAACGTATGTAAGTACAGATTTATGATGTTGCGAGTCTGTGTCATATGTGCACATATAATGTTAATGAACTGTAAAATAAGTTCACTTATAATTTATAACTACCAAAAGGTAAAATGAGAGTTCATTCTTCACTTTTTGAGCAGAGATTTAATCCGCTTGCGTCTTCCTTCCATGGGACTACTGTGAAAGAGTGACATTGTTTTAGATGTAATTATATGTTGTTTACTGACTGAGGCAACGCGGTGCTGCCAAGAACGCCTTCGCCCCTGCCAGCAACGCCACTGATGATGCCTGCCACAGTTGCAGGCGAAACGTATGGACCAGTCTTCGTTAGACTACGAAATACAAACCTGGAAACATCTAATTACGTAGAAACCGGCCGTGAAAGTCTACATTGTATGTTAATTGTTTTAGACGACTTGCCCATCGTAGGACAAGTCCATTAGCACCGAAATATTTAGTACTAAATAATTATTTACTAATTTTCATATTAAATGTACTCGACATTTTCCGGACACTACGCTAGCTTCAGCTGGCTGTCTTACCCAATATCACAGATAAGATCACGAAATGTGAATAGATACTAATTCGCGAATCGATACAGTTATTTGAAAACTTTTATTATAATTAATATAATATATCCGTCGCATTAAAGATATCTGTCAAAACCCTTTTAAATTTTACTTCAAAGTCCATCAAGATCTCAAATTGCTAATGGGATGTTACTCGTAATATAATTCTGTTCAGTCAACTGAGATAGCATTGCGGCTGTCGAGCAGGCATGTGCAAAGGTGGGTGGTTTTAGAAATTAATTCCAGCGCCGTGCAAGCGTGGGGGAGTGTCCGGCAGAGCAAAACGGAGTCCTGGCGGCTGTGTAGGAGATGGACCCGTCGGTGCAAGGAGGGGGAGGGGGTCGTGGGACGGCGGCGGCCACGCGACGACGGTCACCATGGCAACCGGTGCGTTGAAGCAGCGCCGCGCAGCGCCGCCAACCGAAGGCGAAGAATCGATGCTCTTAAAGAGAAGCCAGCGTATGGGCCTTAAGACATCACTCGCCGTTGGGTACCATTTTTTACTCTCGCGTTGAAATTGGACTTCGGGATTGGGTGTTGTCTCTCTGTCGTGCCCTGAATGCCTGTTCTGTGGAATTTACTCTGTAGCTATTTTATTGTGAGTGAATAAGTTATAATGGGGCGTAAGCTTACCAAACTCCTCCTGTAGCATGCTGCATTTAATGCATTTGGGACTATGTTAAAGCAAGATAGACGTTTCTTTATTGTTTTCCTCTGAATAGACGGACTGAAAAATTGATATATGAATATGTGTACGGTAGCTTGCAATGCTATATACAAATTATAACATGGATCTTCCCTCTTTTACTTTTTTCTCGTTTCTTCTATGGATCGTGGGCTTGAATTTTGTGTAAAAGAGGCTCTCGGACTAAAGGACTTTGCAGTGCTATATTTATGTCCAAACTTCATATTGAAATGTCAACTGTAGCACAGTCCTCAGATGTATGTAGAGTACGATCTCGTGCATTTTGGTAAGTCACAAAATACTTTCGAAGCTACGTAGAATTTACATTTTCCAGCGTGACATCGCCCTAACATTTGTTCCCAAAAATGGATTGGTGAAAATACCTGAAGCACGTATTGAAGAAAAAAATGTATGAAGACGCGCAGGTTGTTCCAATATTTGATGCCTATAATAATCAGTTGATAGTAAGTGCTTGATCGTTTTCTTACATTTAGCACAAAGTTCGCTTGATCTAGAGTTCTTTTGAAGATCATTGCATTCCACTGAAGTCGGGTAGGTCCATTCATAAATACGAGCGTTCTTGCGTTACAATCTTATGCGAAAATGGATCTAGGTACATTGCACAATTTTTTCCCGTCCCGTGTTTTTATATTAACTATAAATTAATATTTTTGTTATATTTCATGTTGTAAGATTTAAATTATTACTTTAACGCCCTCTCCCCCGAGCACGTTTGCAATGACTGCAGTATTAAAGTTGTAGCCTTGTGGCTGTGAGCGTTGATAATTTATATGTAATATTTCGCAGAAGAAACTATTACTCTGTCAAATGCGTAATGATCAATGCCACGTTGCTGCGGTTGCTCCTTACTACTTTCTAGCGGGTAATGCATTATCATCGGCTTTCTGTCAAAGGAGGAAAACATCTCTGCTACGCGACTTAAGTAGTTTCCACAACTTAACACAAGATTCCACAATGTTCCTTCGGAATGGATACACGTTTTCAGCAAAGTGCAATTTAGTCTGTTTTGTTTCAATGTAATGCGTTACAATGGCATTTAAAATTTTCTGTTTGAAGAATGTAGATTATGGTTTACAGTTGGATGATTTGTATGTGGGGAAAATACGAATATCATTTAATCTAAATTCCTTATAAGGAACTAGCTATGAACAATTTGTTTCACATCCGCTTGAACACTATTTTAATAATCATCCTTATGTTGCAGGTGAGTGATTTGGCGTCTACTTGCGACGAGATCTACATCGATGGGTGAGTGGGCTACTCATTATGCGATTTTGAGACATATGTATGTTGACAGCCATTCTCGCTTATTACTCATCTCGCCGTTCTCACCTGTTGTATCTCTTGAGCAGTGGGTAATGAAGATTCTTACCATGTTCTTACAATGTACGAAAATTGCGAGGAATTTGAGCTTTACATCCACGGAGAAAAAGAAGGTTTTGCACAAGAAACATCATCTCCTCCTAATCCTTATAATAATAAACCATTTCGAAGATGTCCAACAAAAATATCAATTGTATAATTTGAAAGGTTTAATACAAGGTAACCGTTCCCAATTTTATATTTTGGATAACAATTCATTCACAAGATCTCTATTCCAAGTTTTCAAACAAATACTAATCAACTAACATTCAAAATGAATCACGATCCGCTTCTAAACACTTTCTCAAATTAACTTTGAAAAATCACTATCCCTTGCAATTGTGTTCACCATTTAATGGAAGTACTATTAATACGTCGAAAGTTTATCAAAGATTCCGTCTGCCCGCCTCTTTAAACAGCTGTAAGGCCTGAACTATTCTTAGAATATTTTTCTGTTATTCTGGTATTGCATCTTTTCCTGCTACTACAATATCGGTAAATGTGTAAATATTATTCGCATATTAAATCTAGATTCTAAAGACCCCCTCCTTCATCCGTCTTAATTAGCTAACTACGAATTGTATCTCTGACTATAATTTTATTTTTCAATGAAATATCACTTGTTATGAATGACCCTTTCTGGTTAACCTTAGTTTATGTATCTTACGTATTACAAACTTTATTATGGAAATCTTTTTTTATATTCGAAATTTGAATTTGTGTTTTGTTTATTTGCATGACCGTGTATGTATAGCACATGTGTCTCTTGAAAAGTATTAAAGAATGTCAGTAGTAGTTTTTAAATTAATATTTCATAAAATATAACTTGTAATAGTTTTAAACAGTCAATGTTATTGTTCTTAGGCGTATATTTGCGAATGATTTGATAATATAAATTCTAAATCAGCCAAAGAACGGATTTCAATGTGAGCAATATTCCAATAGCAACCAACATCAAAGGAACCAACATGCGACCACAGTTGATTTTACATTTCGCTAAGCAGCATAGCTCTATAGTAATGAATTCATATAGAATTTTGAGACATTGTATTTCAGAATGTACGTCGCATAGAAGTTATATTCCATCCGCCAGGTGTGATGAAGTAATGGAGAAGTACTCTACAAATATATATTTGTTTTTGTGTAAATCAAAGAAAACGAGTGTCTCTCACTTGTTCTCTTTTTCATTAAAACTTTACACAAGTTTTGACGTTCAATCACTTCACGTGTCCCGCCATGTAGTATTGCGAGTTAGGCGCTCCTTGCGGTGGATACTCCAACTGTTAGCAGCGGTGTCTGGGAGCAAGCGCTAGTATCAACGCGTGAAGTTTCAATGTTCGCCACTAGGTTGCAGTTCCGTCTCCATTCATGATCAGTCTTGCCGACCTGGATCAGGTAGATACGCGTAGTTGCTGACAGTCTTCTAGGATTTTTCAATTTATATCACTAAGTTACGAAAGGGGACCAGGCAAATAAAAGTTGGTAAATCGCAAAAAATTACTTGTATTGCAAATTAAAAATATTTATATTTTTTACTTTTTCGTCTTACTTCATAAGAAGAGAAAGTATTGTAATGGTTTGCCGGAAGACGATTTTTCAACAGAAAATTTCCTTAATAAAATGTATATTTTTTCCTTTTATCAAATATGTTGTTCAAATTCAAATATTGAAATAAGATCACGTCCAATTTTTCGAAAATATGAGTAGTTTTCGCTTAATATTACGTGAAAAGTAGGCAATATTTAAATATTTTTTTTTCAAAAACTGCTTTAAATTTTTCTTTAAATTTACTCCTCGTATCTACCAAAGGATGGGAAAAAAGATACGCTAGTCCCATTTTTGGCGAACTCTGTATTTTTGATAATCGCAAAATGTTACACTGCAAAAACTACATATTTGAAGATAGAGATTTTACCTTAAACAAGTCTGTTCTAAGAAATCAGATCTTTAAAAACGGTCATGTACAGTTGTTTGAAAAGAAGAAAAGAAAATAGAAAGAAAAAGAAAAAGGAAAAAAAAAGAAAAAAATTAACTAGTAGTTTTCGTGCAGTTTCTGCTTGAAGTGGATTTTTTTAAAGTATATTTTCTTAAAACCACTCTAAAATCTCTTTTTTTCTCAAATTTTTCTTCCGATAGAGCAAGGGGCACTTAAACTAATGGCGTAGGTCTCATTTTCGCTGAAGTCTCTCAATTTTCGAAAATTGCAAAAGTTAGTAATTATGAATGGTTTGTAGGACTGCTAGTGTATCTTCTGCACCTTTCCTACATTATTCAGCTTATTAATGAAGTAAGCGAGATGCCACGAAAGCTTTTCGTAGTCTTGGTCTCATGTGCAAATCGAAGACTAATTTATATTGTTTCCTTATTCACTTGTGTGACTCCTTGCAGTGTTACTCTATTTGAATTTGTTGTTAGTTTTCTTGCGCCTTTTTCTCATATGTGACTTGTCTTGAGGAAAAAATCCAAATTTTAAAAGTACGTGTTTAGATACTGCCATTATTTTATTGTACATGTCTCATGATTTTAGGATACATTGCAAGTGTTCGAAGACGCCTATTATAAATAGTGTGTGAATTAATTGGAATTTTCTGGTTATCTGGTGTAGAGATGAATGCTTTTCATCTTCATTGATAAATTTAAATTAGAATTAAAATAGGTTGAATAGAAATTACAAGGCACGCTTTTATCAGAATTTATAAAATGTAATTTATACCGTCCTGGTTTGCCCTTAATCAATTCATTTTTTCTTCCAATCGTTTTCATTTTTTTTCTCAATAACTCCCCATAATAATCCATCATTCTTCCACCTTAATATTTGTATGTTTATGTAGGTACTGCTCTACATCACTACGTATACAAAGTAAATATTATTTTCCTTTCCTACCTTTTTCGTTTCTAATTCTCGTAACCACGTGCGACCGCAGTGCGGAAGCCCAGAGGGCATTTGGCTGCGTCCCAAATACACACACACACACACACGGGCGCACACTGCTTCGCTTCTCCAGCAAGGCGGAAGGGAAGGTGCTTTGTCTTTGCAGTGGGAGTAGGCCTGGGTAATTACTTGAATGCGTTCCCAGACCACTGCTCCTCTTTCTGCAAAAGCTCCTGTTTTGCGATTTGAAGAGGACTTAACAAAAATTAATTATTTTTATATTGAATATAGTGAAGTAGTTGTTTTTTGCACGATAGAGATCGTCGCAATTGGGCAAAAACAATAATTTCTCTCACAAAATTCATACGTTTTTTGGCTTATAATATATACAGTTTTACGATCGAATGAAAATGATTCTCTTACAAATTACTAGTGTAAACCCGTCTTTTAGTGGAGAGTTCTGTAAGTTACTGGCCTCACTAAGTTCTATTTTCGATTCAAAGAAAAAAACCTAACTCTTCAACTTAATCTTCCGATAATCCAACCCACTTTCGATATCTGCATAATAACATTTCTAGGCCTTTGAAAAAATACTCTGAATTTTTGTTTGAAAAATGGTCAGAAACGGCTCTTCTCACATCACTCTGGAACCACTGTTCCTCGAAGGCTTTTCATCAGATTTGCGAACTGGCAGGTTCATCGGAAGACTAGTCGAAAGAAATCTCTTCATTTTTTTTATTATTACTTTTTTTTAAAAATATGTTCTTGACTTTTGCTGCGGCCGTTTGTTCCGCTTCAGAATCAGTTTTCCTCATTTTTTTCTTGTCACACATATTGCAATTTTCTTATGTTGAATGGACTGTCAAAATAAAATTCGAAAATGACGTGTCATAAAAAAACATTTGGGGCTATGTCATGCACTTTTGTACGCCGTTTCCTACCATGATCTCGTAGCATATTTTCAACATACGCTCAAAACTTTCTTGAAATCAGGTTTTGCTATAATGTAAATATTGCTAAAGCAATGTAAATTTTTATGGTTTAAGCGCCATTACTTTATGCAAAAGGCTTTCCTCTTATCTCTAAAGCAAAATCTGTCAAAAATAGTAAGGAAAATCTGCAAAACAAAACTTTTATAATATAAAGCGCATCGTGAAAGATATACCAACGATCTCTCTGACGAGTTTACAGAAACGGCCGAATGGCTTCAATACAAATCAGACTCCTTTATCTACAAAACATAACTGAAAAATGAAGTGTGCGGCTTTGTCTCGCTGTACGGCGTAACCCCATATTCCCCTTTATACTGCTATGAAGGTTTACCCATATCAGCGTTATCTTGGTCAGGCCGAAAACTTAGAGAACCAGAAATGTATTTGAGCCTTGGGTCACCCCGATTTTCCGTGATCCCTTCTATCCATCTTCTGACTTTTTGTACTTTTTTAAACATCTTGCATAATCTGTCGTTCGGGCGCTGAATTTCTTGTAGACTGTTTTAGACAAGTACATTAAATACAAAAGTATTCTACGTGATTCCGACCGTGAAAGCCTACGATACTATATTCTTAGGTGAATCGTACATCAGGAATTATTATAATTAGTGTGTGTAATTTATAAATTTCCTTTCATACCAAACTTGAAAGAATGTCACCCTTATTTTGGTTCTCTGATCGGCTCGCAGGTTCACACTCCAAAAGGCAAGACAGGAGACCTTTGAAAGCTTGTTGCACCACTTAGGTGAGTTTTAAAATACCTTACTGGGTTCGCATCCTGCAATTTCTGCTTCGTAAATTCTCGTACACCACAATTTATCTTACGAACCACTGGGTACAGATAGATTAAGGAGTTATAAAATATGTCAGCAATGCTTGAAAATTGGTGTGCAACCTTTTGATTTGTAATGAAGAAAAGTTTAAAATGTTGATAAAAGGTTGATACCAAGATACATCAATGCCATAAGAAAACTATGAGATGCCAAAGATGAACCAAAAACAAGCATAATTTTCAAGTTTTGTAATAATAAGAATTTTTAATTTTGTTTACAACTGATCAGACTAGATGATCAATTCAAGGTCATTTCATACTAGGAAAATAAAACATTTTTTCAAAAATATAATTTATTCTGATATGCTTTTATTTCTTATAAAATATAAGGAAGTGTAAAAATCATGTATGAAAAATAATAACGTTAAAATTTTATTTTACTGAATGTCATTAATTACTATGAAACCAACCCTTTTAAAATACTACAGAAGTCAAAATGTATTTCATACAACAGTCTGGAATATTATACAACAAAGAGAGCTGAAGATCGGAGAGCCGTCTTGCAAAGCTTCTTGGAATTGACAACCAAGATATTACGATGGCCAGCGATGCATCAGGCCTGACAGCCCGGTGTCGTGCCTCGGATTAATTCAGATTTCGAATTGTATTAGCAAACGATTGAGGTAAAACAACAGCTTTCAAAGAGTTTATGAAGGAGTATTAAATGTTATTTGTAGAAGAAAATGCTGCAGGACGGTACATATTCTGAAAATAAAATTTCAGTTTAATGGTAGAAAATCTGAACAGTCATGTAATGCGTTTGTAACTTATTATGAAATAACATTATTGTAAATTTATGGACAGGATACAATAAACGACTAACAGACAGATAGGTGTGTTCAAACTCAAATAAAATGCTTTGAACAGATTTATCATCAGTTAATATAAAAAATATTTTAATTCAAGACGTGTTAGTAATGTAAAAGGGTGCTTCTTTTCAACATACCTGCTATTGACGTCTTGATTTATGCCTCAAGTAATACAGAAACCGTTGGAAGTCAACGTGTATTATTTCTTTCAAGATACGAGTAATATTCTCCCATCGGCCTACAAGAAACACTATTAGTTTGTACAATTTAACGATGCCCGGCCCGGATACCCCAGAGGCTGAACGCCCCTCTTTATCACCAACGTGTAAACAATCTTATTTCGGAGGACGTTCTCGAAGAGGCCGCTATTGGTAGCACATCCATAAAAGATGCAGGGGGAAGTTGTTTTCGCGCCACGTGCGACCAGATCGCGTGTCGCCTGGCGACACGCTCCCTCCCCCCCCCCGTCACCCGCCCTCCGCCCCGCCAAGCCGCTCCGTGCCACCTCACACCACTCCGCCTCCCCCTTCGCTCCGCTCCGCCTCGCTCCCTGTTCGGACCCTTCCCGCCCGCTATTCACCGCCGCCTCCACCCGCTCCGCCTTCGCTCGTCCTCCTCCCGGCTCCCCGCCAAGTCAGCTCGCTCCACTCCGCCTGGCAAACTCTCCTCGCCCGTTCCCTAACCCCGGCCCTGCAAGCACTGTGTCGTCTCCTCGCACCCGTTCTTCCTCGCACCCACCCTCTATCGGTTCTACCTTCTTGCTCTCACTGGCTCTCCTCGCCTGATCATCTACTTTCCACGCCCCCATCCACCCTCCACGACCACCCACTCTACACATCTCTGTTTACCTAACGTCCACACTCACCCAACCTTCAAACACTGTCTACCTTTTTACCCACCCTCTTCACTAGATTCTAATCCGTCGCCCCGTCACACTCTCCACGCCTCGATGCATCCTGCCCCGCCCACACACCACGCCACACCCATCGTCGTCACCCGTCCCCACGTTCCACCCGTTCCACGCCTCACCCACCCTTCACACACCGTCGACCTTTTACGTCTCGTGCCCCGTTCACCCTCTTCTCTCGGTTCTGCTCCCTCGTTCTGACAACCTCTCCACCCTCTTCCACCATGCCCCTCCACGCTTCGACACACTATCCATACTCCTCCCACACTTCACGCCTCGCTCACCCACTTATTCTCCTCTCACCCACCCCCCATCGTTGCCTCATCTTTCGTCGTCGCCCCACCTTACCCTCCTTTCCCCGCCACGCCTCACTCCGCCCTACCCGTCGCTTCCCCGCTGTACACCAGTCCCCTGACCATTTCTTGAGCCTTCTTCGCCCTCACTCGTCTCGTTTTGAATTTGCAAACGAGAACTCACAACTGCGGATTTCTATTTATAAGACCAGATATATACCATTTCTTTTGATGAACTATTCCCAGGTTTCAGGGAACTCTCGCGCATACATGGTTGCTTTGGAGGTGTCACTTCTGGGAAACAGTCACTATTGTTGTTCAAATTTTGATGTGAGGTGAAGACCTTTCTCAAGTGTACACAAATCAAGAAAATTACATTGTTATTATTTAATAAAAAATACATAATTTTGCCTAAAACATCAGCAAACAATGAATGGAATAATATTACATGTAGTATTGTTTAATTATATATTGAGTTTCATTTGTTATGTTGTGTTAGTAATTTTTGTATTAATTGGTGTGGCTTTTTAAACTGTATTGGAGCGTAAGATTTAGATTATATTCAGATTCGAAAAGGTCCAAATAAAGTAGGTATTATAGGGACTCCTCAGCCTTTTGCTGATGCTATTAAGTTATTTTGTAAGGAACAAACTTATCCTATAATGTCTTTTTTTTTTGGTCCAGTAGTCAGATTATTCAGTCAGATCAGTCTCTTTTGGTTTGAGTAATTTATCCTTTAGGATATGAATTGGTTTCATTTGATTTGGCATTATTGATCGTTTTTGTTGTTGTTGTACTAGTATAGGTGTATATTCTGTAATATTAGCTGGTTAATCATCTAATTCTAATTATGCCTTGTTAGATGATTTGACTATTTCTTATGAAGTTAGTATAGCGTTGATTTTTATTAAGATTTATTATTTTGGTCTGTGGTTTTGCAATCAATCTATTTTATATTTATCAGTTGTATGTTTGTTTTTGTTTTCTTTCTTAATTTTGCGCTCCGCACGCAGGTAAAGGAAGCGAAACTGGAGCAGAGTCTGCGCGCCGGCACCATCCTACATAAATAGTTTGAAGAATTCTACAATTAAGGAATTTAAATATCATGGCCCTTTGATTGCTCATGAATCTGAAATGTTATTGAATAAGGTGGGTTGTTTACTTTGCACAAATCGAAGGAATCGTTGTCAGGTTTGAGTGTTAAAAACGGTATTTTTTTCATGTCGACATGAGATCCAAAGAGTTGTATATTTTTCTTAATATCATTTCATTTATATATGATCACCAGGGCTCGGATGCTGATGAATTAAAAAGTCTTTAAAAATGACCTAAAAATGACTTAATGGAAAAGTGACCTAATTTTTAAAAAAATATTCAAAAATTTGTTGAAAATGTTTATTCATTTAATGAATTTTGCAATATGAAATAATATGTATTTATATAATATGATATTTAATGAATAGTTATTTTTGTGGCAAGGTCGAAAAATGAATGATTTTGGATGAGGTGCTCCGCCTCAGTTGGTAAAGTAAATCAAAATTCCAAAATCATTCAATTTCGGCAACATCCAACTATTTTCCGTATACGCACCTCCCAATTTGAGGTTTGAATTATACAGAGATCTCATTTATACCGTGCGGTTTCGCCGAATATAAGCAATGGTCTTCTACATCATCGTCTCTGTAGTTGTCAGTATTGTCACAATTGTTAAAGCGTGTAAAATTTGATGTTGCTGGTTTGGGCGATTTATTTTGTAAGTATGGAGTGCGGTATTCCATATGTTATAATTGAGGAAGCTGAAGCCGCTACTGAGAGTTTACTTCCTCAAAAATCAAAGGATTCATACGATAGAGAGTAGCAACTCTTTTTTAAAATGAAAAAGAGAGAAACATGTAACCGTGGTAAATGAAACAACTTTGCTGGCATATCTCTACGAAAAGGTATTACTTCAATTTCTGTTGAAACTCCTAGCACGTGTGCTCAATGCACGGAAGATGCAACAGTGCCAGGAATAATATTTCAGAACGTATCAAATTGTGTTTTTAATTTAAATGTTAACAATAAATAAGTTAAAAATATTCTGAATTCGCAATATAATAAATATTCTTTGCCAATGGGTCAACAGTCATTTGTACATTGTCTTGTTTACTTGATGTTGCCTCTAAAATTCATTCTTGGTCAAACATCTCTTTTGTGGCGTATAAATGCTCTGCCAAATTCAAGGTTTGAAGTGATGATACGACAAAACGAATTTATTTAGGAGGTAATTCAAACCTTAGCTCCGATCGCTTAACTGTCAGTTTTGAAAGATCGAGGGGTTATCCAAGTTCCGTGTAATTTTGAGAGTTCGAAAAGCAGAGTCCACCGCAGTAAAGAAATTCGTCATGAAGAATTTTGTTTTAGTGTGTCATTGTAAATTAATTGTAAAAGCATCCATTAACGAAAAGCATGAAAAGGAAACATAATGCTTAAAAAATACGAAAAGGTCGCAAAGGTTCAAAAAATGACCTAAATATTGCAAAATGGCACAAAATGGCATGTCATCAGAATTTGAGGCCATGATAATCATAAGGCTACGATACCAGGAGACGATTGAGAAAGTTATCGGAAAGAAGGTATTCAAACTAACCGAAATTTTGGAATGAATGCGCTTTCACTGATATTCCAATAAAACTTATTATGTTAATGATATTTGTTAAGAACTAATAATCATAATGCTTAATTTGTCTGATGAATTGCCAGAAAATGAATCAAAGGTATGAAAGATTGAAGGGTTGAAAGTCATTAGAAGTATTGAGGAATCATTCATTTACCTAGCAAGGTACATTGGTAAGAAGATAATGTTAATGCTGATTACAATTATGTCCAGATGTTTCATAATGAATTCTATGCAATGAACGTCGTTTTCTTTAAAGTGCGTTTCTTGATGATATTTCTCTTCCAAAAAAAAAAAATCAATAAAGCCTGAATTTTCCACGTTCGTAAAATCACTCGGATTCCTGAACCTCAATGTTGTTCCGCAACATTAAAAATTGGACGAGGTCAGAGTCTGGGTCTTTGTTTAGCTTGCGTGAGATGGTCGATCGGCGAGAGCAACCTTCTCTCGATAACCGCTGCGTTCGATTTACGAGGGACCTCATTCCAAGGACACGCGGAGGTCACCACGTCTGCGTTGGCGATAGGAAGGCTGCGTAACGTGCGGACACGACGGTGTTTTTTACGACGCTGTTCCCTTCTCTCTACTTCGATGTTATCGATTTTATATTGACTGTTCGATTAGTTAAAGACCGGAATAGAAAGAGTGATTGACATTAATTTTACATTAGAAATGTATCCAGGACTACATCGTCACAGCTTGCCATTAACAGAGGCTTCTCGATCCTCTGTAGAGAATCCATAGTAAATATTTTGTTGATAAAGGAACCTGAATTACATTTCAGTTTTCTGGTGTTTATTAATCTTATTCTTGTGCAGTTTCTTTGATGAGATAATGGACACAATTGGTGTCCATTATCTCGTCTATAAGAAAAATAAACATGATTGGCGACTATCCTTCTATAAGAAATAGTTTTTTGCTATGAAATGGCGAATATTTACTTTCTGGGATACATGGTTGTTTGCATTTACCGTCCTGTAATAGCAATCTGCACAATCCTTACCGCAAAGCGATTTCCACCTGACATATTAATTCCATTTAGGTTTGCATTGTAAATAATATAAACATATTATGTTCATTAGCCTAGGACAAAATATTCATTATTTCCTTTAAAAGGGCGTTGTCAAGGCTACCGATGAACGGCATAGGAAACCCATCTTCGTTTGCGCGTCTGCTACAATTGTGGTCGGAAGCGGAGCCTCCTCCTTTACGGAGCATCGGCTGCAGCGCGGCAACGTACTCTCCATTGTTCAAGGTGTCGCCACGCGTTCGCTATCGGTGGCAGCTTACAGTCTTCGAGCCCGATTCGCCTCATGATTCGCCTGTACATCAACAATCGTCATTCATACAACGACATAATGTGACCGATGCACAGCCGCAAGAGACGGACGCACGCGTCCGCACCCCCTGCGACTTCCAAGAGACGCTCGCTCCTCAGGGTTTCTTTCTGCATCTCTTTTCTTTCTCTCCTTTATTTTCCTCTTCCGCTCCCTCGTTCATCTCCCTCTCTACCTCTCCTCCCTGTTCCTTCCGCTCCTCGCTCCTTCTCTTGATATTTATCTCATCTTACCGGTTGCGATGGCTCAGGGCAACAGTATAATGTGACTTGGTGATCCTAGGGTCATGAAGTCTGCAGAAGAAGGGAATTTTCGACACTGGCATGATAGATAGGTCGAATCCAGACGTCTTCTGGAGAACTAGCGGGCGGCTGTTCTGGTGGGTATTTTTCGTGGTTTCTCCGAACAATACCAGGCGAGTGCCGGTGTGGTACCTTTACCAAACAGGCGATGGATCGCGCGCATTCGTCCTTTCCTCATGTTTGTTTCCTCCTCTCTCCCTTACACACACCCACATACACCCAACCACGCACCCACACACACACACTTTCACTGCACTACCCCTACCATGTTTGGAGATATTGTCTGGCGGAGGTTCATGGGGGGAGGGGGAACTCCCTTGAGCTAACGTGTCGTGTGACGCCAAATTTCAAGTTCCAGCGAGGAAGAGGCACCGCCACTTCCCAAGACATAACATGCATAAAACGAACGAAACTAATGCCCGTAACAGTTGACGCAGCCGAAAACTCCAAATAATCGATACATATTTATCTTCTTCCCTACCTTTGTCATCCTTCCTCTCACTCTCTCAAACCCTCTCCATCACTTTACCGGCCATCATTTTCCTGGGCGAAATAGTACCAAAAGCACTTCATATGTGTCCGCAAAGGGAGAAATTTATTCTCTCCTTGTGCTCGGAAATCTTTCACATCAGCGAGTAAATCTCTCTTCTGCGACGCATGTCTTCCGCAGAGAGGCTCCATTGACGTCAGAAGCCCCGCCGCGTGTGGCCTCCCACGCTCTCTCGGCCGCCCGGCCGCCCGCCCGGTCGCCTGCGCGCCCTCTGACGTGACCTGCCCGATCGGCGCCAGCCTGCCGGGTCACAGGAGTCGCGCGGCAGCCCTCCCCTAGCACACAGGACTGTGGGGTAGCTTTCCGCGTCTGCGTTTATATTCTGTTACTTCAATGTTGTGGCGAAGAAAATTGGTTCGCGGGGATGTTTCTTGTTCTACCGTTCCCACTGACCCAACTACCATTGTTCCATAATAATTCGTATCGTCTCATTACCATTATCAGCTAAGCGTCAGTTTCATCCACCTTTCCAGGTTATGTTCAGGCGCGAGTACCGTTCACCTGCAATAAATAATATCAAACTCGCTTAGCGAACTCTACAGGAAGAAAGCGATATTTACTGAAACTCCATGAAACCAACCACACTGTATTCGGCCGTGCGCTTGAGCGATTGGTTCATACAGTTTATTGTACCTTTTGTAGATGCCTTTGTCCTCACTTATAAATGTAAGAATCACATTTGGCTAACCTTTCAAAATTTAAAACCATACAAGATGTCCTTTTATGTTTTTGCTAATGGCAACGTCCCAGTGGTTTTGCAAATAACACACGTTCTTTCATAACTTAATAAAACTACATTTTGAATAGTATTATTATTATTATTATTATACGTCAATAGTATTATATGTGAATAGTATTTTTATACGATATAATCTTCTATAAAGTGTCGCTCTCCCAATTGATTGAGCTAATGAATAATTGAATGATCGTGTTTGCACTGATGTTGGAGTTTTTTCAAACATTACTGTTCATAGGTCAGTAAAGAAATAAAAATCGACCCATCGAAAAGACGTTTGACGATGCTCGTAAGTTTGACTATCTCACTCATGCAGAAACTTTTATACCCTATTATAAAACATGAGCTTTTATGTGTTCTTTGTAGTACTATATCTTTCAGACAAAAGAAAACCGCTACCGTCCTAAGTGATTTAATCCGTCAAACGTATAAGTACACTTTGTTAATTTTACTTCCTACATCACGTCCAAGCTGAAATTATATTCATATCGATTCGATATATTTCTTCGATAATGGCGATCCGCTAATCTACTCCTTAACTACAAGGGCGGTAGGAAACTGGAACATGGCAAAAATCATATCTCTCCTTCGCACAAACTGATGAAAATTAAAAAAAGGTACAGGAACGGAAGACGGTAATGTGAAGCGACGGGAGCGTTGGTCGGTCCAGGAAGATTCTCGACGGACAGGGTGCTGTGGAGTTGAATACATGTCTTCCTCAACGTTAGTACCTACTAGTGAATGCCAATACTCTTATGAATAGGGTAACTTTTAATGAACCCCCTTCGCCCAGTGGAGTAAAAATCCTGTGCACTCGTGATAGTCCGAGGTCATCTTTCCCAATTGGGAATGGAGCGCCTTGGGGAGTCCTAATGCATCCGTTCACAACCTGCGAACCCTGATCTGGAGGTCGTGCGAGTCATGCAACTGCCCGGGATTAACTCTAGGGAAAACGAAAGAAGGAAAAGTCTGCCATCTCCCCCCGAGCTGCCATCTGGCCCCTTGGCTATCTTGCGTCGCCGGCGTCGAATGGCGCGACGGGACGTGAGCGCCGGGCGGGCGCCGCGCGCAGGGGTGGCTGCCAATCGATGTCGGCCCTCGCACCTCTTTGAGGGGAGGCCCCGCTGCCCCGCCCTCTATCTCCACCTCAGGGGCTGAGGGATCCAGGGAAGCGTTTTCTGCTCGACGCGGTACGGATGGAGATCGGTTCCCTAGAATCTGCTCAATCTTGGGCTGTTCTGGGCATATTCTTTTGGGGTCGGTGATGGACACAAAGTGGAAATTTGAGAAAGCATTCGAGACATTGCTAATTATTAGTGCTAGTAAAATAATAATAATAATAATAATAATAATAATAATAATAATAATAATAATAATACATGTAGTGATTTGAGGACATAAAATTGAGAACTAGAAATATAAGCTTACTTAAAAAATTACGAAAAAAAAATATTGCTAGAATGTTGGTATTAAATATTATGTTAAATAATTTGTAGAGTAATGACGAAAAATCCGCACAGTCAAATCCTAAATCGTGGTTGTACAAGGAAGTAATATTTATAACACTTTAAGTAAAGTAACTAAGTTAACTAAAGTACAAGGCGCAGAAAGAATAAAGTAAATACTTCTTGTCCATATCAAGGGAGATGGAAGATGAGGAGAAAACAGAAGCTCAGAAAGTCCTGAGAGAATAAGAACTGAGCGATAATTATGTTTTTTGATTTGACTGTATCCTTTGAGAGATTTCCTGTTCACAAGGACTACGACTCGCGGTCACACCTCCGCCAGAGTAAACACCAGAGAGAGGAGCTGGCACCCCACCAACCGCTCCCCGCGATCGCGTGAGAAATGATGTTGCCAGGCGCTCCAGCGAGTGAGGGGTGTTGATACAGCAGCGCCGAGGAGCGCGAGCAAATTGGACGTAGTGGAAATGGATACGTGTGATAAGGCGGCTCGCTCAGCTTGGGGTCCCAAGATTGGTTTTGGCGGGATTATGGGCCGGTCATATTGGTAGGCCTGTGAGCAGGTCTAGCTTAACGCAGTTTATGGAAAGGTTGATACGAATGTCCTTAATAGTTTCTGGCAACAGAAAAGCGGAAACTGCGCTATGGAAAATACTGATTGAAGAATAAATTAGAATTAATTATTTTTGAAATTTCCAAAAACGTGCTTTGGCGCCGTGATCTTAGTGCTAATGTCAGGAATTAAACCAGTGCATCCTAAATAGATCTATAGGCGTAGGTAGGTGGCGTTAATTTAACTCCAGTATCCAAAGGCATTTTTCATTTCATGTGAATACGGAGAAAACCAAACTGAGCAATGCTAGATCATGAATGAACTTTATGTTCGCCTTGCAAATACCCATTTTCAAATGAATGTGACCCACAACTTACGATTATTAAACTTAAATAACACCTTTTTCACATAAACATATAAAACAGTCGCCTTTTAATGTTAGATTCGCATGCAAAGCTCGATTCGCTTTCAAATCGATTAATAGAGCAATTACAGAAGTTGACGTGAACACAAATTACACTAAGTTTGTAACGTTTTTATCTCTTACAAAATAGTGGATACAAATATGGAGGTGTTAAGGAAATCCGAGAAGAAACAAATGCAGTTGTAAAATATTCCAAAACAGAATTTTTGGAATTAATTGGGAGTGATCTGCATTTTGGCATTGAGCATTTATGGCAGTGGAAATGTGCTATAAGCATTTTTGTACATATTAGCAAACAAGCGGAAAACTGTAGTTGTACTAAAATTTAAGAATTAGCATTATCAACACCTGCAAGTATTTGTTACAGCGATTATAATTTTAAAATTACAATAAGCCCAGTTCATATTCCGTATTGAGGTAACATACGAGGCCATTGAGTGTTGGGAACTTTTGAATGGGAATATCACATTATCAGCGACTACGATTCATTAGTAAGTCGAATGACAGATATTAAAAGAATACATTTGACCAAAGCAACGCATGAAAGAAATGAAATATGAAACAAATTTCCAACAGATGAAACTATTTTTAAAACTGTTTTCAGTGTCTGCGACGCCACATTTTACTAGGTTTTACGTATTCGAGAAATAAACGTAATACGTAATGTTCCTACGGTATTCCACTTTTGGGGTTACTACTGGTACGATGCCAAATTTGAAACGCTGAAATTATGAAATAGACTGGAGATGTTTGATTATACAATTTTCTTTTCCGAGGCATTTTATGTCAAATGCTGTATATTTTGCCCGTAAGATATTTTATCTGAAAATCATCTCACGATATACACGTAAAAATACACCTTTTCCATAAATACCGGCTAATTATCCATTAATCTACATCAGTGTAGCATGCAATTAACCTTTACGACCGCGCATGTGAGCTTTGCAATCTGCACCGCTTTCATTCACAGTTTGCAGAGCCGGAGTTGATTTACGCAGCGCTTGACAGGGGGCCCCGCCCATTCAAGTGTTGGCGCCTCGAGCGCGTCATCGCCGCCCGCTGCGCTGGCGCGTAACGACCTCTCTCAATGAACGCCTTCGCTCGTGCCTCATACCTTTACAACCCCCCCCCCCGCCGCGCAACGTCACCGCTGTGCCACGGCGCCCTTTGCAGAAACCCGTTATCTACCAGCTCCATTTCTAACATCTCGTGCCTAAGACGCTAGCATCTAGTCATACTTCCTCGCAATCTTGTTATTTTCTCAGTCTTTTTTATTACTCCGCTGAGATTATTACTTCCCACTTTCAAATGATAAACTGTATCTTATTGTTTTGAAATTCCTTTCGTCTCATTCACACCTCTAGCTACATCTAGTTACTCCATCAACCTTTGCACTAACAAGTGAGTGTTCACCTACATCAACAATACTCGCAATTACTATCCTTAACTATAGCTCGCTAGTATGCATAGTAACGAGTTATACCTCAACATTCCATTATCAACACGTTTTACATCATCGTGGAGTAACTTCCACTACTGTCTCTGCCCTCTCGAAATCTTCCTTCCCACGTCCTGTTCTATCACTCAACCATCCCATGAGCGTGCCACCCCGAGATCGCTCCGCTCTCAACATCACCACCCCATCACCGACCCTACTTCCCGATAGTTCTACCTCCTCTTGACCTTGCTTACACATGATCCTGCTTACTCATGACCTTGAATCCTGATAACCTTGTCCTCCGTGACCTTTCGTCCCCATGATCCCACTTCCCAATTACCCAATGCCCCTTGACCCAACTTCCCCATTACCCAACTGCCCCAAGGTCCCAATTTCCCAAACATCGACCTCATCCCTCCATCCCCATCTACTCTGTGGCTAAGACATACAACTCGACACCACTACCTGTGGACCCCATCAACTCTCCTACACCGCCCTTGCCACTTCCGCTCACCTTTGCAGATACTCTCTTTACTTTTTGACCCGGCGTCTCTCGTGCCCTCTTAATTTACCTTCATAATCTCCATTCGTTTCACCATCTCGCCATCCCGCTCCTGAACCGCAACTGCCGCCGAAACTCTCAAACTCACGTCTCCCGCTGCCATGGTTTATGCCAAGTACCCCCGCCCCCCTCGACACACATTTCGTTGCCGCTCCTTTTCCCACCGCATCCGCTGTGATTACAACCGCCCGCGAGAGTCTGTCACATCTGCACCGTAAAGTAGATTCCCACCTCTTTACCGGTGGCATCAGCGATGCATGCACACCGCAATTTAATGACGCGCAGTCCTCGGCGAACCGGCTCTCCCTCGCTCTGCCGCCGCCGCCGCCGGCGCGCCGTGTTTGCCTTCCTAACTTTCGAGCATTAACCTCGAGCGGGCGTGACGCAGACGTTAAACAGAGGTTTTAGCGCGCGCCCGTCGTTTATTACAACGCGAGCGAGCGAATGAGTGAGCGGGCGAGAACGGGGGCGGTCGTGCGTGCGTGCGTGCCACAAGTAGAGGCGGAAATTCGCGGGCGACCTCTAATGTGTGGGGTGGACTGCGCCCCCACTGGTTTGCCGCCCCACCGACGCGGCCCTGTGCGTCCAAAGGCTTCCATTTCCCGCGGTGGCGGTGGGACGCACGCTGATGCACGCGGTTTACATGTGCGCTGGTGTGTGTGGGGAGTGCGCTTGCATGGGCGACGGATGGGTGATCGGCGGATGAATGGAAAGGGTGGATTTGGATGAGTGGACCGGTGCACTTCTGCACTTCCTGCGTGTTTCATTCGCGGATTGAATGTTTGCTGCTGTGGTTTGCGTTGCGTATGCATGGAAGTGGGTCGTCGGTGGGTGGTCGGAAGGTTGGGATGACGGTGAGTGGAGACGTGCACCTTTGCACTTCGTGCATGCATCAAAAGCGGTGACAGGAAGAGTTTGTATCGGTTCAGTCTCGGAATCCTGTTTTCCCTTGCCTGTTGGACGTTTTCAGTCCCGCTTGGCGATCGTCTTGTTAAAACCCGATATTTCTAGCCTCAATCTACACCTATTGCTAGTTGTTCTAATTGTGCAAAGATGATTTCTCTAGACCGTCCTGCTTAATTATGGATATCCTGTAGAGCAAACGACACAAGAACATGTTTAAAGTGACTGAACTTAAATATAGTTCATGAAATGCTGATGGATATGATTAGACGATGGACCTGTTATCGGAATATCTACAAATGCTTCAAAGTGTGGCATGATACTTTTATAGCTAAAATATATGAAGATCACAACCGCCTCCTGGAGTCTTCCGAGTAACGCTAATCGCTCGGAATCACACCAAGGAGTTGGAATGGACGCCCACGAGTGTGCCTACTCGAAAAGACGTAGGCTTGTGACTGGTTTCACTGGCCTATTCCGCGCAACATTCTTGAATGAAAAATTATTTATTAATTTTTTTTAAATAATAAAATCTGTTTCAAGAGGAATATTGTCGGCTAATTCCATGGTTTGTTTTTATCACGTCTATTTTAAGAAGTAGATTAATTATACAGTCTTAAAACAGCTCTTCAGCCGTACGTTTCATACGAGTTTGCTTCATATTAAGTAACTGTTTTAAGGGCGAATTTCATTTTCGGCAAAGAGTATGTTCGAAAATAAGTACGAATAGTGGGAATCCTTCGATTACATCGCACAAAATAATTTGTAGAAAAGTTACAATAGAAAAGCACTAAATCAGGAAATCGAAAACCTCAAAATATTGTATCACGTCTTACTTGCTCTCCTAGACTAATGAGATTATAATGAAGGGGGTGAAAAACTTCTGGAAAATACAATCTCTGTTCATTGTGAACATTTCTTAAAATATAATTAAAATGTTTTATATTTCCAATATCTGAAAATGTTGCTATGGATTGTAGCTGGGAGTTATCCATTCCACCTTAACTTAGAAATGTAATGCATCACTCTGAAATTTGTTTGTAATGGGACAGATACATTCCATCACTATGTAGTTCGTCTTGAATACAATGAAATGCCAAATGACGGAAATTAGCGTTCATTCTGGTAATTTTAATACGTTATTGAAATTTAGTTAATACAATTGTTACCTTTTTAAAAGAACAAGGCCACACAACATTTAATTTATAGTTCTTTCATATTCATTCACTCATATTCTATTCATTCATATTCAAATTTTTTGAGTAGAAAGTTTGAATTATTTTCTAAACGAAAACCTTAGTGTGATATATGGGGAGAGTGGGGGAGGGTGGCACAACAACTTCCATAAAAGAGAAACAAGACCCAAGAGTGTATGAATTCAAATAATTATTGCAGACGCTGCATTTTTATTTTGTTTGTTAGCACGTGAGGCCTAAGTGGCGGCGCAATACAAATTGGGTCTCCAGGATCCCTTTTATTCTTCAGCTCCTTCTCCTCTCCTTTTTATTCTTTAGCTTCTTCTGCCAGTATGACTTCTGCAGGATCATTGGTCATTGCCATGCTAAGAGGAGAGAAAAACTTTCCATGGCTTATGTTTTTCTCTTCTTCTTCCAGAATGTTCTATCATCTCCCCTCATATCTAAAACTTTGTATATTTTATTTCCCTATGCACTCGTCTCCACTACTAGAGCGTCTTCATTGCGTCACTCTAGTCTTGCCTGTCGTTGTTCTCCACTTTTGCCTTCATATCGTGTTCGAAAATAAACATTACAATTCAAGACTATTTTCGGACTCCTGTCGCCGTGATTGATAGCCTCGCTGGTGTAAGGACATCGCAAAAACCACTTTGATTCCAAGGACACATCGCAAGGAATGAAGCCGCCTCATTGCCTCGTACATATTTATTAAACTCCTGGGCTGCCGCTTCCCAACGCGCAACCTGCACTTTCCATACCGAGGCCGCATAGCGCTTCGCACCCAAGTTTGCACATAGACGAGCTTGCGTCATCGCGCCATTCTGGGTATTAGGGTCAGGGACACCCCCCCCCTCCTGGACGAACATATTGGCCCCCTTCTCACTAATCAATGCAGCTTTTGTTGCCTCAAAGAACAGTACAATGACGGATGGTCAGAGACGAGATGCATTGTCGCATACATCGATGTGTGCATGAGCGACCCACTAGCGAAGCAACGTCTGTATGAACAGATGCAGTTAGGTCTCAAAGCAACGGGGTGATAAACATTTATTCTCTTTCTAGACTTCAACCTGTAAGGACATGTGTGAATGTAGTATATGCGCAGGCGTATTTGATGTAACGAACTATTATTTATTTTGGTTACATTTATATACTCGTACCTGGACCCATGAGTAATTCGAGTTGAGTAGGTTGAACGTAAAATAATAATAGATCAATACATGCCATACATATGGTTTATCGAAGTATTACTTCTTTTAGTTTCGCCGTACTCAATCTAACTTTCTTACCTAATCTTTCGTAACTAACGTATCTCACTTTCTTTCTTCATTAATTTACCAAATCCTGAACAGGACTCTAAGGTAAAAGTCTTTGAAGTTTCTATTAATCAGGTTCCACTCTATTCTATAAAGTTTCACTGAAGTAAATACAGAGGAAGAAGTTCTATTTTAAAATACAATTAATGCTCATCTCCATATACAAAATTGCCGTCGTAAAATCATGCATCAGATGAGATTCGTAACGAAACATTACCTCCAAAATGACATAATTTAGCCACGCTATGAACAAAAGTCATATTAAGTGAATGAATGCAATTTTGTGGGAAATGAAAAGTAAATCTACGCGTTCTTCAGAAAACGATGTGTAGTTTAACCAACTTTCTCTATGATTTCAGAAGTAACTGTATAGATATTGAAATTTTGTTCGTTGTTCTTGTTCGTTGAAGTTACACTTAATCGTATTTACAATTATTCTTTAATGGTACCTAGTCAATTCAGAAATGTCATTGTAGTGTGTGTGTGCACTTCACGTCTTACTAGAATAGTTGCTCTTTTAACAACAGCTCTGTCTTCTTAGTTCCCACCATTCTCTAGCAACTCTCAAACATTAAGATAAATTGGATGAATCCTGTAAGAATCTGCTGTAACTAGGTACTTTATGGTTGTTTGCAACATAGTTTTGATTCTTATTTGGTTACAACTCAGAAAGACGGATTTGCTCTTGGATGTCGACGAATTCCCATTAAGGTGTAATCTCAAACTATGACTAACAAAATATAAATTCGTTGAGACCAGCAGGAAGTTGTGAATTGAAACACGTTTCAAAACGTTTGAATAATTCATTTTTGTTTTAAATAAGTGTTGAATATAAAATGAATTATGGATGTGGTGTCTTAACAAGTGTAAAGGACTAGGGCAGTTGAAGGGTAACAAAGAGAGAACTTTTAGATGCATAAAATGCATGAGCGACTTCGCTGGTCTTGTTTTTGTCGTCCTCATTTACAGCCCTACGTAGCAAACCGGAAATTGTGGAGTGAAGGATGTTCTCCATCATCCTTGAAATTGATGCGGATCTTTAAATAAGCCTCGTGAATACAAGTGGTAATGGTATTTTCCTTTAAAAATAGCCAGTCAAATGACATAATACCGGATTATTATTTGTTATGTAAAATAATAGTTTGATGTAGCAGTAATAATCACATATTTTTATATCTAGGATTGATTTGTATGGGATGGCTGTAGAAATTTATATAAGTATGTTCTACCGCCTAGCTGTTTCTATTTGACAATCGCGTCGAAATCTCGAGGTAATGAAATCGTTTCTGCATTAAGGATTCGCGATCAGTGAAATATAAAATCCTATAAAAGTACTAAGTGCTTATCAAACTAAGATAGTTCCTATCTCATCTTTTCTTACTTTCTTTTAAACTTTCCTTAAGTTTACTTAATAATAGTAATATTAATAATAATAATAATAAATAAAAAATGTTGTTTTATAAAGAAAGCAATGGTGATTTACCATGTGAAACTTTTTTTACATCCAATAAACTGAAAATGTCTTTCATACAAATATTTTATGTGGTCCTTACAGAATGCATTACCATCACTAGCGGGTTGAAAGTGGAGTGAGTCTCCGAAACATTCTTTGATGGCGACATAATTTAATTTGAAGAACACGTGGATATGTTCCACGTGACCCATCGGCATCTGTGAATGCTTTCACGTGCTTTTCGAGAAGTTTCTTTCTGACGCGGGTCACTAAGAGACATGTAAGATACTACAACGACCGATCAAGGCATGCAGTATCTCGAATTCTCTTCGAGACATAATCATCTGTGTGCACACAGTTTTGGATCTAGATATGGATTTAGATTTATTTACTCAAAAACCAGTAAACATTGTTTTTGTCGTATAGGGGAGAAGATAATTTGCGCACGTTTTCTTGAGTTCCAGATTCCCTTCCCATCATTTAAACTATAAATAGTTGAAAGTTGAGTAAAAGTTAAAGATAAATAAGTAAAAATAAAATTTAAAAAACGCGAAATTAGCGAAGTTCAAAAAATAAACATTTTCGTTCTTGAGTTACAGAAAACTTATTTGCAACAATAAACTGCAAATTTAATTTTTTGCAGTGCTAACAAAATAGTAACTCGCCCTTATCTCTTCTCCTACCACTACAAACAAAAGAAGAGAGCAACAAAACGTGCTCATAGTGAAGCTACATTTACAGATCAAGAAGCTTCTGAGACTTCATGGCTCTGTAGAACCTTCCCCGAAGTATTTTCAAGATTTACTAGTAGATGGGTTTCCGGGATACTCGAAATGGGACTTCTCCTTTCCTTTTACATTCTTCCTTCTACTCTGACTCTTGTGAGGACCTAACCCCTCATCTGTTGCCGGAAGTAGCCGAAGGAAAGTGTCATATAAATTTGAAGAGGAACGATCCAGGCTTATTAGGCGATACATGTTTGTTGGGTACATTTCCCATCATATCTCAAAACAAAGGAAATAAGGATCTGCATTGACCGAGTCAAATGCGTTCGAGCATCAGACGCATGCTTCTGGCCCACCCGGACTGCCAAAGAATGAATGTATTTTGTTGGATAGCTCATACAAAGTAATTTTGAAAATCAAATGCCATAACACATACTCTGCCTAGGCGGTTTACAAAACTACGAGGCCTCTCCAAGTCGCGCTCGCAACTGCACCAAACCGTAGCGACGACGGATATTTTTGTACGGATCATCCCGGTAGTTATCCGCCTTAATCATGCTATTCAGTTGGTACCGAAAAAAATGTCATCTTCGGAAATCAATTTTGTATCTCTCGAACTTTTCGGTTTCATTTGACAACTCAGCAAAGCATTAAAGCTTCCGCATCTGGTCTCATTCCCAAGAATTTCGAATGGCTGAACTTTGAATTATGAATGTTAGGGCAGTGCAGGATGATGCCTTTGAAGAACGAAAAAAAACATCATTGTCGGAACTCGATTTTTTTAACTCCCAAACTTCATAGCTGCAACTACGTCACAACCATTAAAGTTATCATATCTAATTCTCGAGAATTTTGAATCGCTGAACTTGGATTTATAAAGATTAAGCCAGGACAGGTAAAATTCTTTTGGAGCACCGAAAAACGTATCATCATCGGAACGTGATTGTATAACTCCAGGACTTCCCAGCTGCAGCTGCCGACTCGCAAGCATTAAGGCCTTCTCATCCGGTCTCATTCCCGAATTTCGAATCGCTGAACTTCGAATTAGGAAGGTTGAGCCTGCAGAGGAAGATCCGTTTGGAGCGGGCGCAGCGACCCCTGGTGCAAGGGCCCCGTCGCTGTTGGCGGCTGCGGCGGACGTCCAATATAGGACGCGCGTCGACGCGCCGCCCCGGCCGCCGCGCCGGTGGCAAGCGCTCCTGAAATATCCAGGCAGGCGCGCCCGGGGCCTTGGGCACAGGTGAACAAAGCGGTCGCGGCGGCGGCGGCGGCACGGCGTCCTCCGCCAGAATTATCACGCGGGCACGCGTCACGTGTCCCGCAGCCTTGACCGGTGGCGGTGGAGGCGGCGGGGCAAGTGTGGCGGTTGCGACGGTGGTCGGGTTTAAGTCAGCGGTGGCGTGGTTTGGTGATGGAATTTCTCGGTGACGTTGACGGTGGCGATGGTGGTGGTGGCGGTACGGACAATGGAAGTAGCGATGCGACATCGATGTCGTTGTTTTTAAAACTTTCAATTGGTTCAATGTTTTTGTAGAAACGTTGATATGTTAACACGATTTTTTAACATCGATATTTTGTGATCGTTGTGTTTTTCTTTTCCGATATTTTCTTTCTGAATGAAAAATTCCCAGGATCACAATACACTAAATAAATAAATAAATAAATAAATATATATATATATATATATATGAAATAATAATAATAATAATAATAATATACAAAAATATGAAATAATAACTGATTGCAATACTGTTATTAATGTGTTGACACCAAATGAACGCTGGTTGGAGTACCTTCGTTGACCAAACTCTCTCGCCCGAGATGACTTCCATGCTCATGTATTTCCTGTTTCCTCATATTTATTTCGCACATTGGGATAAGATCAACAAATACGCTGTGGGCGTAGGGTCTGTCTCTTCTTCTCGTACACTTATTGGGCGAATTGATGAACACGAACACTAGCAAATTAAATGTTAATGTACACGAATTTAATATTACGTGTTACTAATCCAGTGTAAAAACACCGATGTTGAAAAACATCGATGGTTTTTACTCCATGTATTTTTATCATCGAGGTTTTAAATTTGAACATCGATGTTTGCTAACATCGATGTTTTGTTATCATGTCGCCACACTAGTAGTGTTTAAGGCAGAGGTGAGCAGATATGTAGCAGTGGCGGAGGTGGCGACGGCAGTGGACCAGGTGTGGTGCGGCGATGGAAGTTGTGGTAACCATGGGAGTGGTGTTGGCGGCACTGGAAGTGGCAGTGACGGTGCGCGTCTGTGGCAAGGAGAACGCTGAGCTCTTGGTTGCTACGGGTCGGGAAATTTTGTATTTTGCAGGGCCAAGGGCAATCGTAGCTGCACTGAATTAGCATAAAGGTTCATCTTGCCCTACTGGTGGGTGTGTGGCGCAAAGGAAATTAAGTATCAAATGGTGCACAGAAATAAATACACACGATTTTTATTTTTTAAATATTACCGATTATTTTTTATGTGTAATGACTCTTGTACCATATATTGATATATGTTCTCCCATTTCTACATCGACCTTCTGCTTACCAAAAGATTATCGTTTTTCCTTCCTTCTGCTGAGCATTTCCTTCTGCTGAGCATTCATTATCGTAAAAATAACTTGAACCCAGTGAATGCAGTGGGAAATGATAACAATATATTCCGCCTATTGAACACGATGTTTTTACAAGATATACAATACGCATGCTTCATGGACTGTATTCTCTTGTAGTAAATTAGATTAATATAGTTAAAAATGAAGCTATTGTCAGAGCTTTCGGAAGCATTGACCAGTAAGTGTGGCGAAAAGGTCGTGTACGAACGATGCACTCAAATCCAACTTGTTTTTATGTTATTTACTATGATACTTTTTCGCAAGTGTTTCTACAGACCCCGAAAATGAACTGAACCCGAGACCACAAGGAAACCATTAGTGCTTGTTTCAATTTTCAGGTAATAGTGCGTAAAGCAGGTCATCTACTTAATTTTTTACATTTTTCGCCCGATAATATCATTACAGTCGTTTATTGACCTTAAATATTTAATCAAGAATGAAATAATCACTGCCTTGGCCCGTTGAAGGGTGGTGGTGGTCGGTACTCACAGGCGTAGCTAGGAAAGAGAACGCAGAGTAAAGGGAAAAACGCTTCGAAATGAATAAGAGATATTTACAGTGAAAATACTTAAGTTTTGTAGATAAAATACAAGTTTTCTATTTCAATAACACATACGAAGTAAACTAGCTGGATCCGTGTGCAAACTTCACTGACTGCAAATAATTATTTTTAAACTGAAAATTGCGTCATAGAAGAAACCAAGTTTGAAAGCTATTCACTGAACAGTAGATTTCAGCATTATAGTCTTAGTACTGTCCGGGAGAAACCATTCCAATATTCCCAGCGTTGAGATTAAAGTGTACAGAAAATCGAAAAGTTTCTTCAATTTTCTCCGCCAAAGATTATTAGGTTTTACTCTTTAATTTCACATAGATTTCGGCGTTCAGTCCTTTCTGACCACCCAATGCTATAGAGTGGAGGCACCCAAATAACCCCTCTTTTGTATCACTATCCCTCACTCTCCTCGATTTTTTTCACGTGCCACACGTGCCTCCTGTCTCCTAAAACTCGTGACCATCAGAACTCGTTCCTGCGGAACATGAAACCTAGTTTATTTGACCACCGTTTCCGAGTTATGCGCAGTTAATCGACAATAATCTGTTTGGTGTATCATAATCAGCAAAATTGTATATTTAGTCTTAATTATGTTGGATACAGACTGGGAAGCAATTCTCTACCCAGCAGTATTAAAGTTTCAAGCTTTTCTGTCAATGTTTTTTCTATGAATTGCTAAAATGCATAGTATATCCTCAACACTTGCAACGTTAGATGCTTCTGATAGACGAATCGCAGAATGTTATAAACGTGTTACTAGTAAAATGCAAATGCGTATTCATGATAATATATAGTTTAGGAAAGAAAAACTCAAAAGACATGAATTCAAAGGGCGTACAGACTAGAAGCAAAATGCGATCGTAGAATAGATCGTTATTTATTGTAATTTATTGTTTTTGTTGGTTGAAGCTTATATCAGTTATGATTAATTTTATATTTGTACCATGGGCGTGCTGTCGAGGTTTAACGCATTGGTCAGCGAGCTCGCTTTCCATTAAGAGACCCCGCGTTCGATTCCCGGTCAGGCAAAATTAAAGTGTGTGTTTTCCTTACAATGTCCCAGAGTATGTTGCTGTGAGGCGAAGAGAAAACACACTTATCGGGTTAAGAAGACCAGAATACGGCGTAAGGTTGTCTTCGTGATACCACACGTACCCCGTAACGCATGGCCGCGAGGCCGGTAGGTAGATCAGCTGGGCAGTTGGTCAGCGGTGGCCCGTACGTGGGCTGTCGCGCCAAGGACAGAGAAACATATACTATAGACTTACTCTATTATACCTAAATTTAAATCTATTGCACCGTTTGAGGATGACAATGGAAGTAATGAAGTAGCTAATAATGGACTTTCCTATCATCTAAGCTTTATGTAATTCGAGGTACCACTGATAAAATATAATAGTTTGATCTATCCACAGTAGAAAGAGTCGAACACATCGTGGGAGGTGAAAATGGGCTGCAACCGCCCAGAAGTTAGTAACCCTACAAGCAGATAAATGAGCAGACAAACGATTCAAAAATCAAAATAAAGAACTACCTTAAAACTCATACCGTGGAATTGGTAGAGTAAAGAAGAAAACTTAATGACGAAGTAACAATAAGTACATAATATTTGTAATAGAAAAAGGGAATCATACCTGAAAACAGGTGTGGGTGAGTAAAGGAAATTTCATAAAGCGATTAAATTTAGCAAAAGAGTACCGCATTGAAGGATTAGCATTTTGGAAATCAGCCATATTTTCAAACAAAGTAAACAAATACTACATTTTTTCCTCCGACGGACGTCGCATTGGTATGACGCAACCTTTTGCAGACTTGGACCCTCGAAATATTGACTTCTCCGAGATACATGATGGTTTCGAGATTGTCTGGAGGTGTATAAGTACCTCACGAATGGGTAATTCATGTGTCATATAGTCGATGAAGTGATAGAATTCTTGTATGTGTCTCAGAATAAATGACGCTTTTAGGGCTAGAAATGGGATCAAAAATCACTCGTACCCTATGTACATGTGGGTAATTTTACTTAACAAAGTTACGCGTGTATCCCTGGTAAGGTACACCTCGTAGTGGCGTTCACCTCGGATCGAACGGAAACCGATCATGCGTTTGTGTTTGACTGGTCACGTTCCGAGGCAAAGATATATCTTAAACCAGCCAAACACTAAAACATGATTGGTTGCCTATCCACCAGGTGCAAATGAGTCACGTGCAACTTCCTTACATGAAATTTCCCACCACGTGTTCTTTGGCAAAACATGATTTTCCACGTGTTCTTTGGCAAAACATGATTTTCCACGTGTTCTTTGGAAAAACATGATTTTCCACGTGTTCTTTGGAAAAACATGATTTTCTTAAAGGACCCGTCTTACGCGCTTAAAGGACCCGTCTCGACGTTTGTCACATTTATTTTGAGACACCCTATGTCAACGTCTTAGAGGAAATCTCCTTGTTAACTTACAATTAGTGTACCCCGATATGATTTCCCTGCTCGTTGCGCGCGCTTATTGTCGTCGCGTGGTCCCTTGTAAATGTACGCAGAGGCTTGGAGCTCAATGTTACATTCCGTTGTAATTTAAAGAAAGTAAACTAAAGAAATTAGCGTCTTATGTTGGAATAAAAAGAGCGTAGTTCATTGGACATTTGACATTTCTCGGATCTCAGTGTTTGAACAGGATATTGATCGGAAATATCAATGACAGAAACAAAGCTTTCAGTCCTCGGTTGTGATGACTCTCCATCACTAAAAAGGAAATTGAGACAACCTCGTTTCGCTGACATTAACACTATTGTACGTGCCTGGTCAAATTGTCTAATTAACAAGCACAAGTGAAAACCCTACACGATATTAAATGACAATATGTTTGTTAAATATAAGTGTACATACAAAATATTTTATTTTCTTTGTAAATATAAGGTTTGTAATATGCCGTTGGTCAATAAAAATGTACACCTCGAATGTTTTCTAAACCGTTGAAGATACTAAGTTGAAAATTTTCTCGAAATGATTCAGGATCTAGAGCTCGTCAATTATACTTATTTTGTTCTCACTCACTGATTTTCACTCATACTGATTTCACTTTGATTTTCACTCATACTGATTTTTTAAGGAGTATTTTTTTAAATCCAATATGGAACAGTTTTTTTTTTAATAAACCAGTGTACTTTTTAATGACTATATGATTTAATTAAATTGCTTTTCAAAGCGTTGTCTGTGCTGGTGAGCCGTTTTAAGACGTAAGCTTCCAGACGCAGCACCATGTACGCTCAGAACCCTTACGAGTCGCCTTGATGGAGGGGTAGTGGGTCCGTGTGGCGTCTGATGAATCGTTGTAGTGCCAGCGCCGGAAGGCGTGTGGAGCGGGGTTGGGGTTACGGTGAGCGACGGAGTGCGTCTCTGGTCGAATTGTCTAATTAACAACATGTTATATACATGTTATTCTAAGAGAAGGTAGTTTAAATGAATCCTTGATTACAGCAAGGGTGGTGAAATCCATGTCGCGAAAACTGGAGGCAATAATTGAAGCAAATAAAAACCCTACAACCCTAAACGACATTAAGAAGCAATATTTTCGTTAAACGTAAGTGTATCTACATATTTGAATACAAAAAATGGTTTCTTTTCTTTGTAAATATTTGGGGGTTTATAATACGGGGTTGCTCAATAAAAACGGCCACCTCGAATATTTTCTTAACGGTTCAAAATGGACCTACGGACTCGTCAATTATATAAGAAAGTCGTGTTAGTTACTCCACTTATAACTCAAGAACAACTGGACCTATTTAGCTGAAAATTGGCAGGGAGGTAGTTTAGAGCCAGGAGAAGGACATAGGATACT
>BOPP01000024.1:11127456-11139642 GCA_017312745.1 Gryllus bimaculatus
AGCAACCTATGTACTAAAATACAGAAATAATTATGAATGATTAATGTAGGTATTTAATTTTTTTGTTTGTTTTTTTCCAATTAAAAAAACTGCTTATTTATTGCCGTTAAGGCGGAACAAAGTTCGCCGGGTCAGCTAGTATATATATAATTTATTTATTTCAACTTGTGTTAATGTTTTAATTTCTCCATTTTGCTAGAGATTCACTGAGGATGAGAAAAGCGTTTTCCCGAAAGTTAACTCTGGAAAATTATTAATAAAAATTATTAAAACAGTTGTGAAGATTATTTCCTTTACCATATTATCGTCAATTATGCTTATTTTCTTGACTGATTTTTTTTAAAGATATTGGAATAATTTCTTATTTTAATAGTACTGCATACTTTTTAAGGAACACATAATTTAATTAAGTTGCTTTTCAAACTGTTGTTTGTACTGGTGAGCTGTATTAAGACTTAACCTTGACGCTTAGACCCCCATACGTCTGAGGAATCGATGTAGCGCCAACGCCGGAAGGCGTGGGGCGGTGGGGGCGGCGGGGGCGTTAGGGTGAGCGACGGAGTGAGACGATTGAAGCTGAGGGCACGGAGCGTGCGCTGCGCCGGGGGCGACTCAATGCTGCAGGATGCCGTGGTTCTTTCGAGGGAGTGCCCGTGAGGTAATTGCCTCAAGTGCCTCGGGATTGGAGGATCCTTCCCACCTGGCAGATCACTGGGTGGAGCACCTTGATGCGGCCGCTGCGAAGTCGAGTTCTCCCAGGTGCTCGGGTCTGGACGCGCTTTCAGGTTCGTGGTGGAGATGTGTAACAAGTATCATCGTTAAATTCGCACACGGTTCAAATCTCAGAGAACTTCAAATTTCAGAGAAATGACTGTGTAAAGTAATGAGATTAAATATCAACTCGATAAATCTTCGACCTTTAATATACAGTGGCACAAGAATTCAAAATTCGATATTTTAGCGATGTATTAACATTACATGTATATAGATCGATTAACTTAAACGTAGATTTCCTGACTATAGGTTTGCTAAATGGTAATTTCCCAAAAGCATTGACCATTCCCTAATATCGTCTGCACCCGGTCGTTTTCCCCTTTCAGAATATTGTTCGCCTGCCGGTTAACTCTTGCGGCCAAGGAGAGAGGTTCTTGATCCGTGTGTTGTGTATATTGTAATTGCGTTCCCCACCGCACCTGTGGTCATATGGCGACTGGCGCTTGCTGGTAGGTGGCGGGGGGGGGCGGGAAGTGAGGAGGTGGGTAATGCATTTACCGTGACGTACTGGGCGGGCTCATGGCGCGCTCGCAACTTTCCTAATTAACGTGAAAGCCGGAAAGGGCTCCCGACCGAAATGGCTGCCTCCTTGTGTGATTATCCCTCACTCCCCGCGTCCCTTCTCCCCCTCCCTCGTTTTCGCTATTTCTCTTTTTTTTCATTCTCTCTTCTATTTTCTGATTTTTAATGATCGTTATTTTTCTCAGCATTCGTAATGGTTCATTCTCCAAAAGGTTTTGTAGATTTCTGTGTCCTCTTGCGAAAGGATATGTCCATTTCCGGCGTGTTGATTCAGTCTCACTCATCTCTTATCCTGAAAAGCAACCTACGAGTCTCCGACTTGTTATGTCGCACTCTGTTCCCTTAACATCGCGAAGGTACCTTTATTCCATTTCACGCCCCCACCGGCGTTGTAATTGGAAAACTTTCGTCTCTTACGTGTCCTCATTCACCAGCATTTCTGCCGCTTTATATCTCCTCGCACTGATCTCTAACATTCTCCGTCGTTCTCTATTCGTTCCTTGGTCCTCCGTCGCCCTACATAGACTCCTGTCGGCCTTCGTAACTCAGTTGCCGTCCAAGTGATGACCCGACTGTCGCGAATAGTCGCAGCACAAGACCCATTAGGCAGTTCTTTTCATGAGTACATTTCTTCCCCTTTATTGACACATCTTCTCCATTCCACCCTAAGCATCTCTAATCATTTCTCATTATATCTACTCAATTCCCAAAATACGTTTACTACCAATTCTCAATCTCCTCAGCGGCTTTAGTGTTAACTTTAGTCCATAAAACGTCTCCTACGCCGTCTCACGAATGCTTCAGTAGGTCACCTTCCAGAAAGGCACATGATTCAAATTACTGACGATCATTCACGATAATCACTGCCATTCAGCTTCTTTCCCATAGGTGTTTGCCATTCTAGAGCATTCAGCATCTTTATCTTTCTATCCATTTCCTTGATTTTGCCCCCGTAGTAGCCCTCAATTCCAGATGACCTTTCCCTTTGTTGCACGAGAATAAACGAATCTTCATACCACACTTTCCATTGTTATGTTATCTACTACAATACTACGATCGATTTTCCGTTTTCCGCATACCGCGTCAGGTTGCAACCTGTGTCATTCTACTTCTTTATTTCTCCATTTATTCTTTCATACTGACATTCTTCCACTATTATCTCTTTTTAACTTTATTTTTTCCACATTACTTTTCTTTAATTCTCATTCCCTCTCAAGTCTTCTCTGCCTCTTTTATTCTGTAATTGCCTTCTTTCTATAACTCCCTTTTTCTGGGACATTTAACCAGTCCCTTTATCCAATTGTTCCTCTTGTTTTTCAGTCCATTCTCTACTTAATCCCCTTCGGAATCGCAGGGTGCCGCCTCCGCCGTCGCCTCGGCCTCCGCTGGCAGCTCCTGCGAAATGTGCGCCTGTCGGCGACAGGTAGCGCTGCCTCCCGCGGGAGCCGGCGCGGCGCAGAATTTGCATAAGCGTTTATTCAGCGGCGCCGGTAGCGGATGGCGCCGGGATTTGGAGTAGTGGGATTTCGAGCGACGGGCTTTATTGCAGGTTCACGACGCACGTAACTTGCATCTCGTGGAAGTTCCGCGTAATCCTAAAATGACGGAAAGCGGAGCTAACCAAGAAATAGAACCGAATCAAACGTCGTCAACGATGTTCACTTTCCGTTTTATAATAACTTAATTAATTATTCGTTTTATTTTGTAATTAAAATTAGTATTTTTTATTTAAACATTTAAGTTAAAATAGAATACTACGTTTGATATCAGAGGAAAAAAACCGGGGGTGCAGTACATTTTCGATGAATGTGACATAATGTGTATCTTTTAGCATATTATATATTTAGTAGGAATCCCACTGTAAAGGGTATGGTCAGAAGTGTCCAAAGTTAATTTACGTACAACATTAACTTCACAAGTTTATTATTTCTTCTTGATCGCTAATTTTAATGTGAAAAGAGATTTTTCTGAGATTTAATGTTTTGGGCCACAACAGAAAATTTTTAGCTCCAATCCTGAATGATTAATCCTTAAGTACTGTCACGACTGGTATAAAAACATGATACAATGCATTGGAGCACGAGGACTTCACAACAAAAGATCCTCATAATGAAGCGTTGGAATTCTTCACTACTTCTTCGAATAGTCATATTTTATTTTCATCCAGTGATTGAAACATATTTACAACTCGTACACCACTCATTTATTTTCCTTATATGCTGGAAAATCATAAAAGTGGACCTCTCTGCCTGTATGTCGCTTAGACCTGTTCCATGGGGCCCCTTGACACCGAAACGAAATATTTCTGTTGTAATTTTGCCCAATACGCGATAACTACTGTATTGATCGCATCAGAGTTCGTCAGAGATCATCATTCAAAGACAGTAAAGAAAACACCATAAGCCATTTTTATATCGCGCCATGTTTCCTGTTTGTGTTTAAAGTACTTTTATTATTATTTAAGAAAATGTTAAAGGACAGGAGATCCAAACAGAAATTGCTTTATTCCTAAAAATACTTTCAGCATCCGCCCCTGGATATACAGTCAAGTTGCATTTCGTACTTACTAAGGTTTTAAGGTTGAGAAGACTAGTAGATTGTAAGATATGCCTACTCTAAATACAGATTTCTCTGTTCCTCACTGTGAAGTGTGTTTTAATTGCTCAATTACGCGACAATCTTTGGTTTCATCTTGGTTTTTAAAATTATATATTCGGAATTTAGTTTTTTTTTATTTGAATATTGATGACAAGAAAGAAGTACAGTATACATATATCACTTTTAAGAAATTTAGTCTTAAAGGAATTATTTTTACCTCTTTGATTATTCTTTGTTTCTTTGTTGTTGTTTTTGTTTTAATTATTTGTTTTCTCGTCCTTTTATATCTGTGAATATTAATTGCGAACGACGCGCGAATGGTTATCGTAACAGTTTGCACACGCTAAGTGATGTAGAACAGTCCTCCCTACAGCCCGCGCCGCGAGACGTCAAGGCAACTAGCGCGCACAGGGCGTGTGTTCCAGCCCGCACGCGCTGCCACCCCCGCTGCGCCNNNNCCTCCACCCCCGCCTCGCGCAGCGCCCGCTGCGCCGCGTGGCGACCCGACCTTGCCCTGACCTTCCCAAGCGCCCGGCGACGCCCGGCGACGCCTGGCAGCGCTCGGTAGCGCACGCTGCCACCGAATGAGGAAGGGGTGGCCAAAATGCATCTGGCTTCCTACGCCTTTGCGAACATTGTTGAGAGCGGGGGAAGGCAAGGTATGTGAAGTACTTCATACGGGATGATGTTCTTTCAGTACGTGATGCCGTTGTTGCAAATTTTACGTTTCATTTCTTGGGAACCTTATGATTGATTTATTATTTAATAATGCAGATATTTTCCATCCTTCTTAATAACAGTTTAAATTAGTTTTCTCGTCGTTTGGTCGATATGTATTATGCTATATTCGTAAGCAATTATAATTCTGATGTAGGCGTCTCAGTATTTTTTTTTTTTAAGTTATTGAGGACTGGGAGCCCTTCAGTTACTAGAGGCATTGATACTCGATTATCTAGTGATGATGAGCGATGATCTAGTTTTGAGCTTTGTTAGAATTTGAGGGGACGTGTTCTTAACGTTAGAAAATTTTTCTCCAGTCGTGGTCCTATATAAGGATTTTTCAGGTCATTGTTTGCAAGTCTTACACTCGTATTATAATTATCAAAGCGAGGGGACATCAATTATTAGTAAATTAAACAAAAACAGTGCTTCTTATAAAATTATATTTTTAAAATTCGATGCTACAATTAACGTTCTTTTGTAACGCTAGATGTGCTGTGAACGCGTGGCTTTCACGAACTTCGCATTGTCTTAGCGCGCAGAAACTTGAACAATGATGAGTAATTATTTCGTCCTTTTTCATCAGTGTACCACACATTCCTCTACCAACGCTGGTGGTCGAAATTCCACCAAATAAACTATTATTTTGTTGATTTGCACACACTTTCTCTTCTTGGTGATGGTCCCCGTGCCAGATCAGTCGGCGCAAATTAAACATGTCTGCGCCAACGGTTATCAAGGAACCGCACATTTCATTTTGATGTTTAGTCCTCGTTTTCGTCTTTTGCTCGCCATGTGCGTCGCGCCCGCCCCGCCCCGGCACCGACGCGTGCGCAGTGGGCGGGGGCGGGCGGGCACTTGCGCACGCGCCCTGCGCAGCGAACGGGAGAGCTGACGGTGGGGAGCAGGGCTCTGGCCTCGGGGACGAGGTGGTGGTGAAGCTGGCTGCTCCAGTGATGCGACCCGGCAGGCAACACGATGATCGTTTGGTTAAGGGAATAGAAAAGAGACTGCGAACAAGTTTCATGCTTAACGTGATGAGGAAAACCCCGTTTCATTGCCATCTCTAATTAGAAAAAGAAAAATATTGAAAGCGCACAGATAAGTATTTTTTTAATGTCAATAGGATGTTAATAAATTGATCTGATGCGTAAAATGAGAAATGTGTTTGCGACTTATGATTTTAATTGCAGTGTATAATTAGTCTCATATACCCACATCCACTCCGGAGATGAATGAGGGTATTGACTAGTAAACAAGAAATATTTGTGAAACTGAGTGGAAAAACAAAATCCACACGATACAATCTTGTTAGATACAACATACCTCTTTTATACTTCGCAGAGACGGGTACAAAATGACAACGTTGGAAACTATGTTTTCTGCGATCGTCGTTCATTCGATGATGCAACGAACATCATTCATTCGATTCGTGCGATGATAAAACGATCAGCGATCTTTTTATCAACGTTCATTAAAACATTTGAAAAACGTGACGTCACCAAACACTTATTGTACCCTGAAAGAACAAGAACGTACTTGGATGTATTATTTAGAGGTTTGGATCCAAAACGTATGTATAAATACAGCCCATTCACTCTTTTCAATACTTCGTCTAAATTTTAATGACCCTATGGCATTTTATAGAACATCAGTTCCTTTGGATACAGGATCGTAAGTAAAAATTAAATACTTTTGTAATTATATCTCGACTTTTGTCTTGACCTAACGAATCTCGCTATCTCGATAGTGCGAAAACAATCATTTCACCCACTTAATTAATAAATAACTTTTGTGGCACCCACATTACATGTTAATTTTTCACTCTTGGATTCTTACAAGTTTCACTCAATATAAGTTCAAGACTCTTGGTCCAGGAATCTCATGATACACAAAACATTCATTACACAAATCACATCTGACAAAAGGTCTTCTACATCTTAAACTACTCTCATTATCAACCAAGGAACTATTAAATAAATGTTACGTTCACTGCACACGTCTACACTGGAATTGTAGTCGTTCCTGCCCTCTGATTTATTTCTTGTTTTATTGTGGTCCCTACACACACTCACGGAGTTGTAAGAGAGTGGTTAAATAAAATTTTTAAAACCTATGAAAACTATTACTTGTAATATTTAGAGGATTGAGAGATAAATAATCAAAATAAAATATTGTCGACTCCGGTTGTAGTGATCTCCGATATAGTGAAAACTCGGTTGTTGTGGACTTAGGGAACTGGTCCCGTTTCACTTACATTTCAAATAAGCATAAGAAGATTCGGATATAGTGAACCTGAACTTAGGTTATAGTGAACCTTGATTATAGGAAATGCAACGACCTGAAAATTAATTCCCTCCTGGAAAAGAATATATTGCTTTAATGCCAAAAACTCTAACACCAAGCAGCACGAAAAAAAAAATATCGCCCAAAGGTCATAATCGAACACGCGTCCCCTGAAATGAACGTAGCAGAACCTTCCTGAAGACCGCATGACACTCACTTTCAAGCTTGATGTTACGTGTAAGACTGTTCCGTTGTTTCATTGTTGCGTTCCGAGGGTCAAAGCGCGTTGTAAGCTTCGTAGGCGTCAGGAAGCGTGCGAATGCCTCAGCCCCACGGCCTCCCTATACCCGCCGTGCCGCGCGGAAAAGCGAACCGTTTCATTCGCAGCTTGCGCCTTGCAGCTCTACCGAAAGGATCTAGTTATTAGGCGAGTAAAAGGGCCTTAGAAGAGTGGCGCTTCCAACCGTGCACGAGGCCAAAACTCCATTACGATACTTGGAGAGAGAAGATAATGCAAGATAAAGTATGGTGAGAGCACGAACTCTGGTGAAAAATCTAGAGAAATTAGTAATGAAAAACAAAGAAAGCAAGCAATTGAAAATTATTATTTTTTTAAAGGACAAATAAAGATATTGAAATGTTCAGTACGTGCTGTTAATATATTTTCTATATATCTACATATATTTATAAGATTAATTATTCTGTAGAAATTACATTTAATTTTGACATACTCGGACATAGTGAACCAAAACTGTTCTTCCCCAGAAGTTCACTATAACCAGAGTCTACAGTACATTGTAAAATAATTTTCTATAGAATTTAAATGTGTTATAAATAATTCACTAGTGATGGATTCTGGAAGTGAAGAAATACATAACCGTCGGCTGACCCAAGCAAATTCGCTTCCGACGTTGAGCGCGATGTCTCCGTGCATTCAGTAGCGCCTCGTTGTGTGGACGCGTGGGATGCTAATCATGTGGCCGTTACATGGATCCAAGAAGTCACGCCCGGAAGCTCAGAGAGCAACTGTTCCCCTCGACCGCGAGAAGAAGGCACCGCTCTTGAAATTTCTGCTTGATACGTATTATTTTGATGCAAGTGGAGCTCAGTATTTGAACAGAAGAATTGAAAGCGTGTGTTCCTGCTCGTCTGAATTTAATTATACGGTTAATTAATTATAATTATACCGTACTCGTCATTTCACGTATCCGCATAATATTGAAGTCGTCATGCCTCTTTTTTCCGTCATTCTTTTTGTATGATTGTATCTTCTAATGGTGGGTACACTTCTACACAATGTATAGAGACAAATAAACACTTCGTTAGTGGGGTTCGAGTTCAGAAAGCATTATGTTCCGGGTTATAGTATAAAACGTTGTACTCTCACGTCAGACACCGTGTTTTTAAAAGTACATTTCGCAATGCTAATGCCCTCGAGGACGCGCTATTTTTCTTGAAGTATATCTGTCAGTTATTTGCTGAATGCAGGTGCGGCCTTTTGTGTTCAAAACTGCAGAACTAATAGCGAAATTGCGTTTAAGCGAAACGTCAAGGCCGGAGAGTGGAGCGTGAACTGCATCTATGTTTTCTCCGAGCAGCAACGCGCTGTACATCCAATACCCGACCGAGGCCTTAGTAAATGTCGTTCGCTTGGTGAAACCTCGTTGATGGAAGAGATGTGTTGCTGTAACCGGTAAGAGATGAGTGCAATGGAGTGGAAAAGTTGTTACGTACGGCAGATTGGCCCCAGATAATGGCGTTCCGGAGAAACTTGTAAACTAGTTTAGCCCACGGTTGAGAGTCCTTGTTATAGGTGGAAAGAAAGAATAAAAATGGGTAAAATAGAAATAATCTTACATAATAAAATATGTAAATCACATTTGGATATTACATTATAGCATAAAATTAAGCACTTTACTTGTAAGAATGTTTTACACGATTCAGAAAGCTACAAAGTACCTGTATTTCTTGTAAAATGCATCAATCATTCGTGACACGCCGATGACACATTCAAGCGTTCACCATCATTGCCGGGACACGTGTAGTAGTGATAGTGCTGGTAGCTGTGATAGCAGTGATAGTAGCAGTGCTGTCAGTGATGGAAAATGATAGCATCCGTGATATTATGATGGAACACTTGAATGTGTGGTTGGTGTTTCATGTATGATGTATTTTACACGATAATGCAGAACTTTGTAGCTTTCAAGAACATTTGAAAACATTTTTACGTGTATACTGTTTTATTTTAATAGTTGAAAACATTTTTACGTGTATACTCCTTTATTTCAATTCTGTAATGTAACATTTAAACGTAATGTAAAAAAAGAAGTTTATTCTGGACGCTTTTTTCTATTTTCAAGTTACCAGATCTCGTCGTTTCAAATGATTAAACTTTTCTCTTTGGATTATGCTAGCTTGAATTCGTTTGTTGCGAAACGTGTTCTTCGGTTGACCATAATACTTCAGAGTGTCTTAAAATAAACATATTTTAAAAGTAAGTAAACAGGTTGTATAATAAATAATTCTATCACCTGGGAGCTTTTAGACGTCCACTAAGGGGTCTTGGATATTTAGTTATATTGGACGTTTCCAAAATAATGGCAATACGTTTAACATCTTCATCTTTAACTTTAAAGATGAAAAATGAGGGTTGTAGTGTAAACTTCCGTATTAATGAACTGAGGAAGAAAAACTGCACCTCTTTGTTCTTTAAACGGAAATCTGATTTTCCGAGAACTTGCTCAATGTTATCAGTGTATTTTATGTATTAAGAGAGAATATTAACATTGAATTATTTACATGTCTGTTTCAGGTGAGTTCAGTCGCCAGGGTTGTACTGTGGACCCGTGGTGAGTGCCTTAATGAACAATTTTCTGACTTTACTATTTAGTCTTAGTAACTGGACTAATGGAATTGTATGTGATACCATTTGCTCTAGACTTCGTAGTTGACTAATGAAGCATTTCTGTTCATTATTCATTTATGTAAATATTTTATATTGTAAAATATCACCAGAGAACAAAAATATTTAATTCCTGGAGAATTTTTGGGAGCAGAGATATAGAGTTTACTCGCTCCATATATCTTTTTTGTTGTAGTTTAAGAGTTTTAAAAACATGTATTGCATTTCATTCCTTTTTTTCATTGAGTTCAGAAAATTACGTTCCTTGAAATGAAGTGTTGTCTGAAGTTGCTATTTTGATAATTTGCTTTCGAGTTGTCTTGAACTTTTAGAATCTGTTTTTGCGGCTGGTTGTATTGTCATAAAATATAATTGGGAAAGAGTATCACATATACTCTGCGTAGATTAATTTCAAAATATTAAAATACTCTTCAGTGTCATTAGAACAATTTAAATAATATAAGCTTCATAAATATATTCCGGCGTATAAATATAAATATATTATTTTTTCATCGTTACGTTACGTTAGTAAAGACAGGAAGAGGATAGACGTGTAACTTTTGATGTCAGAAAAAAGAACTATCTCACGACTTGGTGATTGAAAATTGCTGAACTACGCTTCAATTCAAATGCGACTTAAAGCGTTAGTTAAATAATATATTAACTGCTTTGGGAAAGATTCTGGTAGCAGCTTTCCATGAGTATATCAAGTAATACATTTAAAATTCATGCAAGTTATACGTTAAATTAAGTACATAAAAAACCTTTTTTTTAAATTATGACTAAAACTAAATGAATACAAAATTTGAATGCTCTAGTATAACATATGTACAATTATTAGTCTTTTTAATATATTTTTTTAATTAATTTTATTTAATTTAAAATAGTTTTAATTTAATTTTGAATTTTGCCACACTGAGGTAAAGTCTCTAGCAGTACTCCAGGTAATTCGTTCCAGTTTTTTATTGTCCGGTTAACGAAAGAAAATTTTCCAATGTCTGTTTTTTGCCTTCTCCCCATAATTTTGCAATTGCGGTCCTGACTACTATTGTATGAAGATTTTAAGAGTCGCTTCTGAATATCCTTCCAAGCTGGTTCGCCTTCGTAGGCTCTGAAGATAGCACAGAGTCTAGCTGTTTCCCGACGTTTCTGCAAGAATTTTCCCATGGGACTATTTGAATTTATTTTCCCTCGTAATACAAATTTTCCGCAACTTTTTTAATATTATTTAAAGTATGTACTTGTCCTACACGGTAAGAATCCCAACAAATTGAACCGTATTCAAGAATAGGTCGAACTAGCAACGTGTACGCAAGTTTTCCGCGATTCAGCACTCCCTCGTCTAAGAATTATCATCACGAAATGCAGAGCTTTCCATGCATTTCTGGACACAGTTCATTTGCTCGGCCCATCCCAAGTGTTCGTTAATATTAATTACTAAATATTTAATATTGCTTACCTTGGGTATAGAATCGCCTTTCGGAGTATACGAGATATTTTCTGTTTTTTTCTTATTAGAGAAACGGATAGCTTTGCATTTATTTGTATTAATTTCCATTTCATTTTCTGTGGCCCAGCTTTCTGTTTTGTTTAGGTCTGCTTGTAACACTTGAATGTTCTGGGTATCTGTAATTTCTCTATAGAGTATACAATCGTCTGCAAAGAGTCGAATTTCAGACGTAATCTCGCGACCGATTTCTTTTACATAATCAATGAACACCAACGGACCTAGAACGCTTCTCTGAGGGACCCCCGACGCAACTTCGACACTTTGCGTTTAAGACCTACTCTTACTCTTTGAGTTCTCCCAATGAGCCATTCTTGGATCCAAGATACTACTCTAGTATCGATTCCCGCCCTAGCAAGTGTTGCTATTAATCGGCCGTGCTGAACAAGATCGAAAACGTTTGAGAAGTCTATGACGACTGCGTCAATTCTCCCACACGCATAAAGGGAATCAGCAATATCTTGGCATACGGAGACAGTTCGGTTTTCGCACGAGTAGCCTGTTCTAAATTCATGTTGCCTTTCGAAAAGCCGACGTGTCTTAAGCCATTCGCGTGTTAAGAATTCTGCAATGCGATTCTCAATTTGTTTGCAGACAACCGATGTTAAGCTATTGGCCGGTAGTTTTCTACTTTTGAGCGACTTCCTCCTGTAACTCTAGGAACCACAATTGCGCTTTTTGCTGGGGAAGCACTTAGAAACTAAGCATGGTAAATAAATCTACTGCATTTTGCATTGGGCATTAAAAACAACATCAACAACAGATGTATTAAAGTACATTGATTTTTTTTTTTTTGCAGTTGGAAAAATCTACCCTGTGATTGTCGATATTATTGATATTAATGATAAAAGGCATAGTAATAAAAATATAGAGAATT
>BOPP01000024.1:11149398-11170900 GCA_017312745.1 Gryllus bimaculatus
TGATGCAACCAGTACATTTTTCAAATTAAAAAGGTTTATTTGGGGTTTACTAGTTCATTACAAAAAAAATAATATTGTTACAGTGACCCAACTCGTTCATTTTCAATCATAAATCGTCATATGAATGAATTAACTTGTAACACAGTAGATATAAAGGCTGAAAGCTAGTAAGTCACAGGGATTTACCAATGTAGTTGTACTGAAATTTGATGTTAGAAATAACTATCACGGTCAGTGTACCAATTATCGCCCCTGTGCCTAATATTGTCTATTCGTGTTTCCAAGTTGCCATGCGCTCCATATATGGTTTCGTATGTGAAACTTATAGACCTCGCGTAAAGCTGCGCTAAATCTGCATACGCCAGAACAGAAGATAAGTCAGGCCCCTTCTGTGAGTTGAGACCTCAACAACGTGGTAACTACTCGTAGTTCAGAAATGGCCATGTGGTGATGTTGATGTGTATTGTTAGATCAACCGAGGTGTTGGTTGAGTTCTAGTCGGAATCGACTACGGTGAACGGTGGTTAATAATTAGGGATATTCCGCCGCTACTGATATGCAGCTGATTTATTTTACATTTCGCTTGATCTGTTTTTTCATCGATCCTGAACTTTCTAAACCCTAACCATGTCACTTGATACTTTTATTCGATTTCTTTTACTCTACGAATTCAGTAGCTTTGAGACCTTAACTTTTTTAATAAATAAACATTCTTAATAAGAGAAAAAACATGTTCTTATGATAGTTAATATATACACAGTAACTTAGAAAATGTAAACATTTGCAATTGAAGTAATTAAAAATTATAAACAGAATATTTGAATTTAATATTAATGAATTCAAAAATGGTATTTATAAAATCGTGAATTTGTGTAAAGGAAATAGGTTACATGGATACTTTCCTTTTTATATCAGTATGGGACGAGGTATCGATGTAGTAATGCTTCATATTGTTTTGAAGTTGCTTACCGGAGACGTTGGAGAACGGAGTGCCCTAGTTCCGGGAAATCATGTAGTATGCAATCCGAAAACGCAATAAACCTGTCTCTTCGCGAGCGAATCGGATGGAGGGAACGGATCTGTGACCTCTCTGCGACGTCTCTAAACGCCTGGCTCGTGCAGTTCCGCTGTCGTTTCGGCGGATGTAACTCAACGAAACATCCCCGCTTCCAACGGCTAAGCTTTTGTCGAAATCGCGTGCCCGTGCGCGACGGCGACGGCGAGAGGCGAGAGGCGAGTGGCGAGAGGCGAGAGGCGGGGAGGGGATCGCTTTCCGCGCACCGCCGCTAGAGCGCTCTCGCTGGCCATCCCCCGCGCCATATCGACTGGCGGAGGAGGGCGCGGCCCGGGCCTTACGTAAGCGGGCTGCGCGCCTCCGCCGACGGCACGTGCGCCGCGGCCCACCTGGCGGCCCCACCCCGCCCCCGCGCTCCCCACACACGGCCTGCTCCCGCGTCATTTGGGCCACGCGCGCGGCCAGCCTCTCCGGACCACCGACGCAAGGGCGAAGGCCACCAGGACAGGCGATAATCCTGATCGACATTATTTTATGGGATTCATTATTACTGTATTTAAATGATGGATTTAAACTTACAATATAAATATCGGTCATGAAGTGATTAAAACGGATGCGCTGAGAAAATATCAAAAATATTGCCCTTCGTGTATTTAAACCCACGAAAATGACAAGCTCATCACTATGAATGTTAGTCGATGTAAACATTAGTATAGTATAGTAGTACTACTCTGCGGTAAATTATCGGCAAGATACAAGAACGTAACAAGAATATTTCATTGTGAAGATTTTCAAAAAATCCCTAAAACCATGTACACTGTATAACTGATATTGTAATACTTGGCATGAATATATATCTTTTTCCTCAAAATTCTTTCGTGGAATCATTGTGAATCAAAATTGTTGTTGGGAATCGCCCTCTCTTTCTTTACTGATTATTCACATCTACTATGCAAAAGGCAACAGATGGTAATTTCTCTTCCAAGATGAAATTACTTATCTTGAGTAACAATCCACTCAAAATTATAAATCATAGTAACATTTCAATTAGGATGAAAGAAATTGAAAAAAATGTATTCCAAAGAGAATGGGTGTCGCCGATTTGTTTTTAATAGCAATTGAGTTCAAAGAAGTAATTTTATACGTTCCTTTCTGTTCCTACAAGGTTATATGCATATACCGAATACAGTACATTTGATAATTCTCTCGAGAGTATCAAGAGACCAAACTGGCAATAGTAGGGGATTGTGTTTATATTGAGCCGTGCTCTAAAACCGAAATGGTTTTCGATTACATTTAAACAATCTACATGCCGCAATGCTGGTGTCTTCACGTCTAGTATACAGTACATTTTGTGATTTCAAAAATATTTTTCAGGCGCCTTTCTATTACTTATCGGACGTTCTTTTTATTTTTTGTCTTTTGTCTTTTTTCTTTTTTACTGAATTATAGTGAGTTTTCTTTTTTATGTTACTGTGAAAGTAATTGTTTGAAATTCAATCACGCCCAAGAAACATGTTTTTTAACTTTCACTTCCATGTACCTATCACTGCAAAATTCTCATAGAAGAGAAAATACTGATCCTCATAGTGCTTCGGGCGTATCGTTAGGTTCCGTACATTTCGAGGAACAATTCCCAGACAAGCTATTAATAAGCATAGATAATGCCTAAAGATATTATTTGTAAACATAATATGGTAATAATAATAATATATTATTATTATTATTGTTAACTCTTTTTAAATATTCCAGTAACATAACTGTCCCATTTTATTTATTAGCAATGGGGCCCATTTTCCATCAGTCGCACCAATGCAGGTAATGCACTTTTGTTTAGAATTCAGAAGTGCATTGGCATCATTGTCAACACAAATATAGTTGAAAACAATTTTTCCATTGACAAGTGGATATGATGCATATTTCTGCTATATCTGACTCTCACCAAATGATTCACATGTTTGTGTTCAGGATTTAGGATTTAGTCACTTCGAGGAGGAAGATGCCTTTTTCTTTTCACATCCAAACTCAACACTTGTTGGTTCGCAAGCATATCTCCGCCCCAAGCCAGTCCCTTCTGATAAGCACTGTCGCGTCGAAATTATCGCTGTTATCGACATCTCTATCTCTCGGTTTGCCAAAAATGGAGGCCTGGAGCAGCGCGGAACCGCAGTCTGAGTGTTCGGGTCCCGCGCTTAGGGTAGGGGGGAATTTCCCCCTGAACATTTTGAAACGGCCCTTGGCGACACTATATCGCCACCATACTGTACATCCATAACATGGGGTTGTTGTGATGGTGACCATCAGTGACAAACACTGTTGTGACGACGTGTTGCCGCGGGAAATAATTTACGAAAGCATAGAGCTGAGGAATGGAATGGAAGATGGAATAATAAGCTGGCTGGAGACGGACAGCAATAGCCTCTCCTGACGAATGTTAATCTCAGTGGTATAAGTGTATAGATTCAAGTTGTATTATATATTTATTTAATAATTTCTTATAAGTCAATTTCTTTCATATAAGAACAAAAAATTCTTATTAAGAAGTGAAGCGAATGCAACATTAACGTATCGCTCATATTAGGCCCTAGTAGCTTAATGTAATACAGCATTACATTTCTGTAAATGTGTTCAATCCCTGAAGTTGAATCCCCTTTTTCAACTGACAATAAGGGTAAGCGTTTCGGCAAACTTTCTAAGTGGTTCAACTTAAAATCAATGACGGTTATTAATTGTATCATTAAAGATGTACTTCATTTCTCTTAGTTTTGTTAATTTTTAGTAAACAATTTATAATAAAAATAAATAGTTTAATGGAAAGGGAGGCATAGATATGTGGTTGCCCCATTTGTTTTCTGCCTGAGGTGCATGGGCGATTATGGTGTGATTGACGTCTCGAGGTATGAACTCGTGCTCACACTAACCCACCTTAATCATCACACTATCCATAATAAATCAACTCTTATCATCATTCTCCCTTTAAGAACAACCCTACCATCATTCGTGAAGGGAAGATAGTAGGAAATCGCGAAATGGGAGAGGATGTCAGGTGACTAATATGGGGCTTGTCATAATCATCATCATCATCACCACCACCACCACCACCACCACCACCACCACCATCACCATCAGAAAGAAAGAAAGAAATAATTGTAAATATTCAATAGTTCCATCTTATGATTTGTATCAAAATCATCCTCTTTACGTCCTGAAAGAATTAATTTTACAAACTTTTCTGGTCTGCTGATTCGGAGTGTTCGATATCAATGATAGTATCAGAATAAAAATTGTTTTTTAGCTAATTATGACTAGAAATGCCACTAATATTGCCATTTTCACAAACAAACTTCTTGAACTTAAATATAGCGTTTTGTAGAGTCGTGATGTAAACTCGTAACCAGAGTTAATTTTTGTCTCTTTAAAACTTTGATCAAGTTTATTTTTTAACAATACCTTCTTCTTCTTAAAAAACTGCTGAAAACTATGCTTATACTCCTTTATAAATCTCAATATAAAATTATTATTATTATTATGACATAAGTGGTATGTTTAAAAAGCTCCACATTCCTGTTGCATTAGTGAGGTTCATGTTTGGCAGAAACTGTCACAACCATTATCGTCCATTTCTTCTCGGAGATCCTGCCTTTGTATTTTGGATCATTGAATTCGGAGACTTCTGGGGAGAGGAGGAGCGTCTCCTACATTTTAATACACACACACATTTTAAATGGCTCAGTTCAACCGAATAATTGTAACTCATTTGATGTTGGATGCGTTGTTGGTAAAATCTGATAACTAGAAATGATCGTTCCCATGTAATAAAAAGTAAGGAATTTTGTTTTGAAAAGTTTTATTGATACGATATTATTGCCACCGAAATAACCAAACCGTTCACTTCTCCCCCATCTAGCGAAATGGTAGTACTGTGCAATATAACGTGCAATATAATACAATGGGAGTTGAAAAAAGAAATGGCCTGGCACAATTTCAAAGAAATCATACGCGAAAAAGATCCAGTTCCGCCTTCTCTCGTTGTTGTGGCAATCGAACAGTTCATTGTGTGCTAATTTCCAACTATTGAAATATTCATTTTTATATGGACTGTCCACTTGAACTAGAGGTTTTTCTAATTCAACAGCTATTTGTGGAACGGAACTGGCGCAACTTTACCTAGCTCAAATCGTGCCTTGTAGGAAAAAGCATACCTTCTGACAGAAATCTTACCCCCCAGCACATATCATGCCACCATGTCAAACGAATCTTGTCTCATGGCACAAATATTTTCCCGTAACCAACTTATTTAAGCAGAGGGGATCATAATTTCAAAATGCGTACACAAACGCAGAGATTTGATCCTGGGAAATTCTCCTTTCCCACAGTCAATGACTGAAACAATTTACCAACAGAAGCATTTGGGAGTGGCCGGTGAAAGTATAAATACGTTGAGAAAACAATAGGTGTAAAATATGTATAAATTACTTTTTTGTCTTAGGCGCCTTACGTAGTATTATTTTTCTCATTATGTGTATGTGTCGTAATGTAACAATAATTGTTTTATGTCATTGTAACACATCTTAGCAATATGTGTTAAAATATATGTACATCAAATATATTTGTCATGGTTAATGCGAGTGCTTTAGAATTTATCTGAGAATTTAAAAAGTACGAATGGTATTTAATAGAACTATTCCTCAAAGGAAATTACATCCAAAAGAGTTCCAAAATTTGCCAAATATTATATTAACGTATTTACTAAATTTATTTTCATATTTCACTATTTCTATCGTGGCCATCTGCTAATTTAGCAGATGGGTAAGGTTAAACCGTGCGGTCGATACCAAAATTGAGATAAACAAATGAATATACAGGCGTTGACATGAAATGTTTATTTTGCTTTAACAAACATTTGATGTAACAAACACGAACCTCTAAAGTAACAAACATATTTTCTTTCAGTGGAAAATACATTTATTAACAACGCACTGTTTAAAATTAAATGCTGAAAGAACGACTTCATTTTCATCCGCAATCGTGTTGTATTCTGAATCAGATGTGTTTAATGATGAATGTCTGACTTAATTTATTTATGATGACAGAATGGTGTTGGTAATTGATTTTCAGGTAGGGCTTTAGTGATGTAGTATCATCGTCTCCTTCACGAATTATTTCTTTGATTTGGTCGTCAGACGCGTCTCGCCATTTTATTACTATTGAAAAAAAACCGAAAGCGATGTTAAAATCAGTGAGGTTTTATTATACATACGCGGTTTATTGCATACAGCGGTTGATTCATACTGCGTCATAACGTACATGAGTCTTACGGAACTTATGATTGGCCAGTAGGTAGGAGAGGTAAGAAAAATCGAATAGAAAAAGCGATAAAGGTTTTGAAATACACAGCCGTAATTGGGCCATATTATATGTATAGTTAAACACTATTGCTTTTAATTTCAGTGGTGCAATAGTCTGTTTATGACGAATCTAACCTCGTAGCTCAAATCTTACCTCTTAGCACAAGCTCTGTTTCCAGACCGCTCTTCCGCTGCGGGTGCAGCGGTTCACAAATCTCTCCTAGCAGAAATCCTACCTCTTAGCACAAGCCTTGGTCCTTACCACAAATATTTCCTCCCATGTCCCATGTCCTCCGCCACTGTTGGCAGACCGCTCTCGGGCGGCGGGGGTGGCGGCGGGCGCGGGCCTAACGTAATTTCCGGCCGCTCCCGGCTTGGCGGGCGGCGCGGCGACCAGTGCGAGCCGGCCGCGCGTCATCTTGCTCCGAATCGCCGCGGAAGGAAGATTCGCCGACAGCCGAGGGGGAGTGGGAGAGGGGACGATGAAGATACGCAGTGCTGACAATCTTCAGTTTTCGCAGCTTTCATTAGAATTGTGTCCGATTTGGTTCTCTGTTGTTGTTTTGTTTTTTTCTAAGTTGTAATTGAACGTGCGGGCTGTCTGTGGGCGTTTCACCCGGTTCAGCGTTACTTTTCATTTCCGTGATTTGTTTTGGGCGGATATTGAGTCGTTTCGGTTCTCTCGGGATTTTTATGTTCGTCTCTAGGCGAGATGTTGAAGGCGTTGCAACGCTATTTCCCGAATTGGGTTTTGCTTAACAGCATCTCATGGAGGTTATGCAACTTACAGGACTTGTTTTGAATAAAAGTTTGTTGCAAGTTTATTGTCATTTAATGCACTAAATGCACATAAGAGAAAATTTTGTGTCTGATCTGCAGAACATGCGAGAAACAAGTGCTAATTCAAAAGCGCAAAATGTTAAGGAGCATATACCTTCAAAACGTCGATGAATAAACTAGTGACGCTGCAACAGCATATACTTTCTCGCATTGTTTCTAAATTTGCAATATTTAGAAAACTTAAAGAGTTAAACGAAAATGAGATCTGGGTCATTCTTTGAAGCGTTCCTCGTCCCATCCGTAGAAAAAAAATTGGACGAACAGGCACGTGTTTCCATTAACAGTTTTTTCAGTATGAAGCACCCACAAACCATGGATATTGACTATACGACGTGATGGAGGAAGTAATTTCGTGTACATAGAAATAAGATTTATCGACGGTTTTGTTACCAGATGCAGGAAATGAGAGTTTATCTGTCGAAAATTTGCGTTTTTTCCGGCGCCTGCGAGGATGTGGCATGTTCTCCCTCTTTATTCCAACAGAACATTCCTCATCCATAATATTTGTGTTCATCTTCATTATTTACTGCTCATGTTCATTCGTCATTCACTTCCACTGTACGCAAGAATGATAGCATGATTATGCTTTCGGTGGCGGAGTTTCGACACAAACAATACGGCTGGATCAAATTCAACCAGTATCTGGAGGGAAAATGTAGTGTCCGGCTGCTTTGATCGTAATTTCCGTGATATTTCCATTCAATATGCCGAAACATTACCATAACATATGGGCCACAAACAGTGCGCGATCTGTTTTTCCTCATCCTTGCCCCTCTTCTCTCATTATAAACACACTTACAAGCTCTTTACCAACATACATATCGAGGCATCGGGAGTTTGGAGCATTTTCTGGCTGTGGAGGTGCCAGATGAGAAATGCTTGGAGGGGGAAATCCTACGAACAGCGCCGGATCTCTCGTTGCAGCGGGGTGGAGCCCACAGTGAGGCGTAAGTTGCTCTTGCTTACGCTGTGTCATCAAAGAGAATGGCACGCATCAACGTTGCAAATGCTTTCAACCATCTCTAGAGCGCAGATGTCAGGCTATGTCGCGTTCATTGTTGCGCCAATTACTTCCTGCTGACAGTTCTTCGGTGCAGCGGAAGCGTAGCACTTCGGTGGCGTCCACCCCAGGTCGATTCTTCGGTCAACACTCGCAGGCATATTCACAAAATGTTCCAATGTCTTGATGTTCTGATCCTGCCAGCATTACTTTCACAGACTGACCGCATTCAATTAAGGAGGTCTTTTGCAAATACACAATTAATTCTAATACAGACATGCGTTCAAGTGCTTTTAGAATAAACGAAAACTAGAATGAAGAATGAATCCTACACCCAAGGCTTCTTTCAGAATCCGTTTTTCTACAACAAAAATAATTATCAATGCAATATAATTTATAAATGATTTTAAAATATGAAAACGTAAGGTTAATATATGTATAATTAAATTAAAAATCCATTTTTGAAATTCAAAACTTGTTATTAATAAAGTACTTTTTGGGCTATAAAGATTTAAATTAATCATGTAAAGACATAATCTATTATTTAGTATTTTTACCAAATAATATTGTAACCGTTCGCAAGACCCAGTCCAATAAAATTTTAAAAAAAAATGTTTTTGTATAGGAAAATAATGTTTTAATAAACAAGTCGATGGAAGAAGAAACATCGTGATCGAGGAACCGAATTTTATATTCTAGTTAAATAACAGGGGCACTTTTAAACTAGAAAACAAGAGTTTGGATAATAAACAATAATAAAAATCATCCGGAAGCATTTCGAAAAGGGGGCAGAAAAATTTAAAAGGAAAACATGAAAGGCAGAAAGACACACGGAAATTACACGGAAAGACAATTGAATATAGGTAACTGATGTAAGTAGCTTTCGTAGTAAGTTGGAATTTCGGCAAAGCAGGTAAACCAGAGGGCAATGAACTTTGGGAAACGCGGCGAACTAAAAGGCAAACTTTTCAGAACCTCTGAAAAGTGCCAAATCAAAATAGAGGTAACGAAGACATAAAATGTTCCGAAAGATATTGGTGACAGAGGAAAGTGAGCATTGTTTTGAAAAAAGAATCGAAAGAGTAGACTGACTGGAGAAGACACAGACGAATGATAGATGGCGAGCCGATAACATGCCATTTGTTGGCAAGTTATCATGTCTTCATTACCTCATGTTTTTGAGGAGAGTGAATTTTTTCAGAGAAAGCAGGGGAGAATGTGCTGAGGGTAGTAGTAAAGAGTGGAGAGCCAGAAGTATCTCAATGTAGTAGGTTGCGTGAAACGCATTGGCGTGTTTTGCGAAGTTTAAAACGACGTGCCCAGCTGAGGGAAAGAATGGATTGGCAAGCCGACGACAACCTAAAGGGAAGTGAACATTCGGCAGATATTACCCGCGCGTACGGCACATATTTTCTAAGAAGGCAAAGTATTGGATTAGATTTTTGTAAACTCGAAAAAATAGATTGGCATTACAACTATGACGTGCACGGTGTGAATGTGAATTAGTGAATGGCTTGTCAGGAAGTGTGAAAGTTGAATGAGGTATTTTGTTATTGTAAATTTTGTGTGTGTGTGTGTGTGTGTGTGTATTGATTTCATCGGTGGAGGATAGGGGCGTCGGCGCGGGTTCACGCCGCCGAATGAATAAGCGGTACCGCTGAATACGGTGCTGAGAGTGAATTGAACAACGTTTATTTCACCTTTGGATAGTAAACAAAGATAATTTCCCCGCCCGTTACCAGTTGACAATAAGAAATATCATTTTCCCTATCCTGTGCAGAGGGAGACTTCAGTCCCACGACCCATTATAAATGTTCCATTGGCAACGCCGCTCGTGCCGGAAGTATCATTAGTTTAAAATTTGTAATAAAAACTTTGATAGCAAGGTAATGCGTGAATCAGGTAAAGAAATAATTGTAATAAAGACAGGGGCGCGACGGGACGGCCGCAATATTATGGAAAGTAAATGATTAATAGTTTCATAATAATTACGAATGTTTACTCATAGGTCCAGTTAAGACATCAAAATAATATGTTGGCATTTGGTTGAAGTGCAAATTAAATATAAATTTGTAACGTTCTATTTCTGCCCACAACACGATTGACACGGGAGAACACTATCAGACACACAGATTGACAAGGGGAGGGGATTTCCAAGTTTTGTTTTTGATATTTGAATTCTGATGAATATTTTGTAAAACTCTTTATACAAAAGTTGGTGGCTGGGCATATTACCGTTGTGTGTGGATAACAGGGCCTACCTCGCACTTTTACTTTGGAATTGAAGATTAGCTTTATCACAAACGTCGATGTTTACCTTGGATATTCTATTTTGTGGCTGATAACAACACAAAAAAGTCCAAAATGGCCGATCGTACTGATAGTGTGTCATCTGTGCTGTCTCCAATGAACGAACTGCTGCCTGGGAAATTCCATCCGGCTATTTTGCTGTCAACGCAGAAAAAGCATACTTGCAATTCGTATACCGATGCAAATAAGTTTTCTAAACTTCGAAACGAAAATGACTAATTTTCAAATATTGCTTTTCTTGCAATTTTTACAATTTATTTTTATTTATTTATGTTAAACTTTTCCTCGTCTATCAACTATTTATAGTTGAAATGACGGGAAGGGATTCTAGAACTCAAGAAAGCGTGCGCAAATAATCTTCTCCCCAATACATCACATACAGTTTTTACTGTTTTTTGACTAAATAAATTGACTAAATAAATCTAAATCTACAGTAAGGAATATTTTTTGCTCAATATTTGTACTGTTTCCCCATTTAATCAGCATTCAATCTGGATGCTTTCTCTAAGTTATTTTGTAATGATTTCTGATTAGTTCGATTGCAAATCACAGATATTACACACATTACAAAAAAGCCAATGGATCTAAATCACATAATAACGAGATGAAATTGAATATTGACATGACCTATTATTGACATAGACAAGAAATTATTCATAGAATGCCTGTGTACGTTATTAAATGGAGACTCGCATCTCAATATGTTACTACTCCCTATAATGTGTGTACACTCGTTTAAAGTCAGCAATTTTCGCTAATGGTTTGGTCAGTGTATCACCTCACAGCAAACCAAGATGTCCTAGCTGTATATGGTAGTATGACAAGGGGCGCGGGTGCAGGAAGCAGTTAAGATGAACCGTTTTGGGGGAAAATAAGTTCATCCACGAGAGGTTTTCAGTTGCTCTTATACAATATATCCTAAATTATGAAAATGAGACTGCATTAAAAAGGTCCATATTTTTACATACGTTGTCACCTTTCAAATAACTCGCTCCAAAAGGGCGAACAGCGATTGAGCGTCATCTCGAGAAAAAGTAACTCTAAGCAGGGACCTCGCGACAGGAAGCTTACCAGCCCGACGAGTAAAATCAGTGCTCTTGAGCAATGGTGCGTTAGAAGTGATGGGCTTGAGGCAGTAAAAAGAAGAGTGACACTTCGACCAAAGACAAGAGATTCTTATTAACATTTTTGAATAGCAAAAGGCTTGCTTTGACTGGTGAGTCATCTGGTGAGTTACTCCTAGGCCCTTCAAATCACTTTTGGGGTGGATAGCTAGATTGGGGAGTGGTGTACTTGATAGTGTACGTTTTGCAAGGAATCCATCGACATCTTCGACGCCCACGCTGCCTACGGTGGCGCGAATTGTGCGTCTGCAAGCTAAAATGTAACCCCTCTTTCTCGGAGGCATTTTTTTCTAGGAAATCTAGTACAATCGTTTTGAATTAAACTTAAAATAGAATGTGGGGGTATATTTTGTAACAGTAGCTAGCGGACATTCTATATATTGTGAACTTGGAGTGATTTTTTTTTTGGTTTCTTTTGATCCATCACTTGCATTTTGATTTGAAGAAAGTTTTCTTAGAGTTTTCTTAGAAAAAAATAATTATATTTGTAAAGAGTTTCTTTGTAAAAGTGCTATTCATGTTATTGGTAAAGAATATAATATGCTTTTCTTTATTCAAATTGAATCAGTGCGTTTATTTAAAGCCAGGTACAGATTCTGCGACGCACTTTCTCTAGAGTCGTGATCTTACGACACTCTCAAACACAATTAGATAATATCTCATTGAGAACGTGTCAGTGTGAAGGGGATAGGAAGTGGTCATATTGAAAGATAAACGGGCTCAAAAAGACGTCACTGAAACACTTATAAAAATATTGACTTGAATTTTCGAGGTCTGGTGTGATGCAACGCCAAATTTTACAATAAGACAAGTTTAGTAAGCATTTCGAAACCATTAAATATAAAAGACCTCTCTTGCTCTACGTCAGCAACATTTCTCCTCAAATTATCCTCTTAAAAAATGTAAACTCGTTATTCTCCTTAACATTCATCTCCCTTCCTCTCCATTTCAATAGAACAATTTTTAAAACACTTCAAAAAACATGCATTCTTGTTTACAGAATTTTCGATATCAAATACTAAAATTTTGATATTGGTAATATTGAAGTGTTTATTATTGTAATAATTGTAATTTTGGATCAGTGATCTAGCGTACGTTACATTTTTGAGATACAAGGCCTAATAGAATTATTGAGAAACAAGGCTCTAGTGGGGTAATGGACTAATAATATTTTGATTTGATTACATTAGTTTAGCTCTTAATTTAAATAACTCGTCATCTATGTCATCTCGCAGTTCTAGTGACTACGAAATGTTGATAAATTCCATCAACTTCCTTGCCATTTCAAAAGCGAGCCGCGAGATTCTGCGTGCCAGTGGCAGAAATGAAAACTAGGTCTATCTCCGTCCTTGTCAATTGTTTCGGTGGGCGGAGTCAGATCCTCGGTTACAAATAGAAATATTTCATGAAGACTTCACATCCAGGAACAACACACACTCGCACTCACACATCTCGCACAGAAATTAAAACCTGAAACTTTTGGACTACTCCAAGAACTTTCCTCTATATAACATACGTGTAGCCGAGGAAGTAAAATTATAACGCTGAGATAAGGATGGAAGTCTAGAAAGCTGTAAATTGACAAGTGTAAAATAAAACACTTGAAAATTAATAATTTTCTTTCATATATTTTATTTAAACGTGCTAGTATAATGAAATGAAATACATAAATAACTTTCAGAAATACAATGATTTATTCCTGTTGCATTGATTTTATTGACAAAGATGTATTTAGGAAATTGCATTGACTTTTGTTGACGATTGGAGCGTCAGTGGATCTTGAATTTTCTGTTGTAATTTGTAAAGTTCAGTAAATTGTAATGCAGCTTTATCTGAAAAACAAATTCAGTTAAAATCCTTCAAAATGACCTTAATTTTGCTTTCCTTCTTCCACTCCAAAGCACCCGAAATGGTTTGCTCCTTACATTTGTGAGTCCAGTGGCGCAGGAGACAGGAGATGTCGGCGATGCGGTGGTAAATCAACGTTGAGCAAAGCTGATCCCGCGCTGCAGCAGTACTAGAAGGCTCTCGAGAGGCGACGGCGCACCATGGGCACTTTCTGAGCAAAATAGGCAAAAGAGTCAAGGGTAAATCTGTTTCATGTGTCCAAAGAGTTTTATGTGTCTTAATAATTTCTTTTAAGACATTAGTGGCATGGGAAACTGACTTTCTTCGGATATTAAATATGAATGTGAAAAATTAATTGAATTTTATGAACTAAACGATAGTGAATGATTTCTGATGTTTTTCACTAAGTAGTTGTTTTTGCTAATTGCAAAATATTATTCATATACGGCGTGTTTTATCTCAATTACACCCTGTCAACAAATTTTGAAATTGAACTAAAAGTGATGTAATAGTAAAAATATCAGAATTATTAATAATTTATCGTTTGATACTAACTTGCATGTAGTGAAGTATATATATTACCTTCTGACGAAGGAGTGGTTTTTTCCACGCGCAAAGCGTGATTTGAGAAATTCATAGGACTTTCTCCCGTTCCTTCGGCAGAGCTAAGGGGAAAATGAATTCCTTCATTGGTTTCATCCTGGAAGGCAAGATCAGCAGGATTGCTTCTTCAACTTTTACGAGTATATTGAGTGTCTTAAATCGAACGTGTATCACTGATGGCATTCATACTACATGAACATTCTACTAAGAATGTGAAAATAAAATTGCCGGAGAGAAATATAAAATTCAATAAAAGCTTAGTTGCAGTGAAGCACATAGCGTGTTTAAATATTTCTACTTTCTCGCACTTACTATTTCTCGCACTATATACTTACTCCTGCCTTTAAGTAAGTCATTTTTGACACAAACTCCGGATTCGTAAGTCTAGAAACAATGCAATGGTAAAATACCTACATTAATAAAGAGAGGCTTACAAGAATATCGTGTGTGGGATTTGCTCATTATTCGTACAATTCTTTTGTGAAATCTAAACTTCTGGGAGCTATAAGATGTATTTCCTGAGACTTATATGTTATATCTCAGGCGAGAATGAACATTTGCTATGTATACACAACGAGCAGAGTGGAGGCTGACTGAATTTGAAAGAATTCTGAATGCTTAGCATAAAAAATTTAATTTTGTGTTCAATTTATTTAAATGCGCGTGTATATGAACGTGGAGAAACACATCTTCTTTAGATGAATTTTCGGATTGTTTATTGGAAACGTGTATTTGTCTTTCTACACCCGTTAACTCACATTTTAAATGCTTCTTTATGCACAGGAATATTTCCAAATATTTTTAAAACAGCAAAAGTTAAATCACTTTTTAAAAATAACAAAAATGAAATTTAAATTTAAGCGTTTTCAGACTCTCAACACGGTTTTAGAAAATCAAAATCTACGAAAACTGACATATTTTCTTTTCTTAAAGATGTTCCTTCATCAATGGCCCAAAATTAAGCACCCATTGAAATATTTTCAGATCTTTCGAAAGCTTTCGTCGCTATTGACCATAACATCTGGCTATCAAAATTATTTTCTTAAGGAATTCGTGGTATCGTCCTAAATTGGATAACCTCGTAACTTAAACATCGATCTTAGTAAGTAGAAATATCGTACTGAAGCGAAAGGACATTATTTACTTATCTTTCCCATTCTTTACCAATTGAATAAGGGTCCTGCAAGGTGCGATCTTATTCTCTTTCTGTTATACGTAAACAATATGCTATTAAAAACGGAAGAATTGTTCTGTTTGACGATGAATCGATTGTTCTTTGCAAAAAAGAAACAATAAAACGTAAGATTTCATAAATTTCAAATTGGTTTTCTAATGACAAATTAAGTTACCTAAGGAAAAATACACTTTTACATTTCAAATTAGTTATTGCATGCTCCATTAAAAATGAACAATATGCAATTAGGTAATGTTACGGTAACAACATTTCTAGGTCTCTCAACTCTGCCAAACCTTAAATGGAATGTACATATAACAATTTTTTTTTCAAATTTTGTCATCCTTCATGCGGCTCGTTGCGTGTATTTTGCAAATGTGCATTCCCGCCAGAGATATGGCATAATATTTTGGGGAAGATAATCATGTAGTACACAGACCTTTATAATGCTAAAGAAAATTATTTGAATAATGTGGCGGCGATGGTGTAACGGTTAGCGTACTGGACGTGGGTTTTTAAGGGCGAAAAAATCCTTCGTACGCCTTCCTTCGGAGGGGAAGTAAAGCCGGCTGTCCCATGTTAGTAGATTTACTTGCATGTAAAAGATCCTCAAGCCTAAATGACGCCTCTGAGCTAAATTCAAATCGCCTGTTTCTCTCCCAAGAAATACCTCCTTTCTCTCCTAGTTGGTGAAAGGAGCGTAGCGAAATTTGTGTGGTCAGACGGAAGAGCGGGCCTGATGGCCCGAGTCTCGCCACGTAAAATGAGGCAAATTCAATTCAATTCAATAATAAGAAAATGTCATCCTTGTGATCCCTGCAAGCCTCTCTTCATTGAGCTTTCACCTTTCACCTCACACCTTTCAGATTATTTTGCTTTCCTTTTATTCTAGGAAAGAATGAGTCACATGGATCACACTGTATAAGGCGAGCTATTCATTTGACATGCAGATCATCTTCTAGCTTGGCTAACGCCAAGTATACTCGTTATTGCTATTGAAATTAGTCAAATTGGCCATCACAACACTTATTGTTGGGAAGAATTTCTACGTAAAACTTTATTTAGAAATCAAATGTTTGCGGGTGTGAAATGGTAAATTTGACCAGCTACTTAAGATCACAACAGTGTAAATGACTCACCCTATCATTAAAGAATTTTGTCAATATTCAATGAAAAAAACGTTTTGCTATTCAGAGACGTGTATAAGTCGTCACCAAACGTCAGTGTTATTGACCCATTCTGTACCCGCATAGTTAGAAGTATGGGATTTGATATTTGTGCAAAGCGCCATGCGTAATATATTATTTTCTTTTAAAGTTGATCTAGAGTAGTAGTGAGTGGACTATCGAAATTAACGTATTTTTGAACATTCAAATTCGCACTGAATTATATCATAAATTGTTTATGCTTTTGTGGAATACTGACTGGATGAGGGTGAATGATATATAAGTAAATGTTGGCATTGTGAAACTCTCGTTTAAAGGTCAATAACTTATTAAAAAATAAACACGAAACGTAAATTGGTGCCCATTATATCGTCAGTTATAGTTGATGAATTTTGGAAAATAAGACATTTCCAGAAGTGGGAAACAAATGTGCTCACATGAAAAGTATACGAAACGGCAAGATAGTTAATAGAAGCAAGAATAGAGCTGTTCCATGACAGTTTGTGACCATCCTTAAAAAAAACTTAATTCTGGGAATGTCAATATTATGCTTACTTACTTCATCAACAATAATTACGAAGTTCGGATTATATCAAAAATTTCTTTCTGAATAAACTGCTCTGCGACAAAGCAATGTTTCTCGAAAACTAAAGTGGCACCTACAGTACAAACCATTGTTCGTCTTATTTAGCTTGGTGTAAATTTGCGTACCGAAATGACCATGTTTTTTGCTGTACTACTCTGTACTATTCTATTATATATAAGATACCTAATCCATCAAAATTATGTAAATACTTATGTGATGAATGTGTTTTTCTTCGAAGAAAATTGAGATTAAAATAAATTTTCCGTGTTGCGTTTGTCTAAGTAGCGATTTGCGATATTTAACGTGTAGCTTCGGACTAAGATTATTCATGTGATCGTCAGTATCCTTCAGTCGCCTCCAACCAATTTTTGGGAGGATTGAAATGTGAGAACGTCGTAATTACATTTTTTTTGCTTGTTTTAATGCGAAGGAAACTGAGGCCAAGCTTTCTTAATGTTTTACCTTTTACATTTTTTAGTTGTGTACGAGTACCATTGTTATTACAATATGAAATGAAAATGACCAGTTTCGATTCAGTTTTACCCATTTTCAAACATATTTATTTATTCTTATTCGTTGTTGAAAATAGGCGAATGTTTAATATTTGTTAAATTAGGTATTTTTTAAAATCCGAGTTATCGAGTTTTACTATATTTTTAAATTCGATTATTTAATTAATGGGAAAGAAGGAACTTTTTGTGGCTGTTCCCTAAATGAAAACAAAGAGTATTTTCTCAAGAGCGTGTCAAATAAATTCAAGGTCTCAAGAATCTACTGAAATAGAATCAAGAAGTACAGACTGTAAAAACATGGCATTATGTTGTGAAAATCTAAAACGAAAAACACAACAGAAAAATTCAAATGGAAGACTCTGAAGGACGTAATTGACATTTAATGTAAAAACCTTACAAGAATGATAGCTTACCTTCATACTCACTCGTATAAAATGCTAGACACAGCGCTATTGAAGTGAATTGCGAAGGTCGACTTCAGTTTCAGGACGTAAGATGTTGCTATTGGAAGAAATCAGTTTGCTGCATGATCACAGCGCGCTCACAAAGCCCAATCTTATTTACACTTATTTTAACTTGGTGGAATAGTAGCTGTCAAATAAAATTTCACCAACACATAATCGCACTTCCCCTAGGCTGCTTTCAGAAGCCGTATGCCAATAACAAGGCAGGTCACAACAGGTCTAAGCAAATTCCTCTTCAGCTTAAGACCAGAATCGACGTGATGTTGTGCCTGAAGTATCTGCTTGAAGCATGTGCAATAATTGATGTGACGTTTGCCTATTTTTGTGCGTTGAACATTCCGACTTCGCAGACTGTTGGTGTTGAGAAAGGAATACCTGGACGGCAAACAGTTGTAGTGATCGGCACGATGAGAGGCCCAATTAACCGTAAACTCACGACTGTCGTGTGTGTTTGTCGCGTCTAGTGAGCGATGTCTGCAGAATGTTCGGGAGCAGTGAACTAAACTATCGCCTCTAGAGTTTGAAGACCTCTATTCAACGATTAAAATTTCCATTTGCCATTAAATCTGTGGGCATCAACACGGCTAGCGTTGCTCTAATGCAGGGGCAAGATTTGGGCGAGCGATTGTGGTGCCATACACTACTGCTAATGTTTGTTATTAAAATATCGATTCCTGGCAAACGATTTTCAAGTTAGTTTTTTCACTTTCCGATAAAATACAAACCTATAAATATGATTATTATATCACCATATTTCTAGCACAAACACCATCTATTGGGGATGAATTGTTCCTAATAATTTTAATTTTTGCTTCTTAACAATGAAGATTTCTGCCCCTAAATTGGAAAAGAAAATAATTTAAGGGTTTTAGAAAATGTGCGAATTGAGCAAAATAAGCATATTACTTTTAGCCGCTTGTAATTGAAACATTAATGCTGTGAAGACATCTGCAGTGCGAAGACTTATTGGATTGGAGGAAGACAAATGTTGGACTGATTATCCGAGAACACAAAATAGAGGAATAATAGGTACATATATGATTCTACATATTCCAAACAAATGTCAAAATATTATTTGAAGAACATTGTGTAGAAGGCACAGAAATTGGTATTCACAGAGTACATAAAAGTATGGATGCATATTAATTTTGGCATCTTTGTATTTGCTAAAACGTTGTGGACGACAATGCGAAAAACACCCAAAATGCAAACAATTCCAATACCAGATTCTCTTTGAGAAAGATTCAATGTCATAAGAGTACTGGGAAACCCACTTAAAACTGTTATAAATAATTAATATTTTATTTTATAAAAAATATTGTAAGTATTTGGGGAATAAAAAATGTTTCTAGACCTTAGTGAAATTGACCTGTCTCTTGGGTATATGATAAATTTTACTTATGTATGATATGATAATAATATTAATTAGAAGAGTACATGAAGTAGGAATTCATGCACTTTTATGTAGGAAAATACCAAAACTGCTAATTACCATTAAACTCCTTAGATAACGAAATGATGGAGTGAAATATTGAAATGAAAAACTGAACATGATACGTCATTTGAGATATTTGCAATCTAGACTTCATCAAAGTTCTAAACAACACTGAACAAAATAGAAAACCTTGGAGAAGACTGTTATTGTATTTTGTATACTTCCTTAAAGTTGTTTTAGGTGCTCAGCTCCGTGCTCATATATTGAAGTTCTCAATGGTTGAAGACACAGTAATAATCAGTGAAGAAAACAAAGAGGTGACAAAGCAAAGAAATACTTGTGCATCCATTTTCAAAGACAATTAACAATGTGACTTAGCAATTTGCTAGCAACTCGATTCACATTCATTTTCTAATGGGTGAAATTCAAATGTCGTAGCTAAAATTATGGAAAATATAGAATGTTCAACTATGGATTTCAGTTAAGTTCGAAGATACTCCCCCATTTTTAGTCGTAAGTCTGACGGACAGGTTCTCAAGCCATACTTGAGTACAAACTAATCTTGTAATAGAAAGTAGCTTGTTTGTACTGCACATATTAAGCAATAAAACTGATAAAGTTTACGCTAATTGTATACTAGTTTTATTTATCGCAGTTGCACTAAAACTATTGATCACCTGAAGAGGCATTCAAATTTACCTTTATTTATATTATCTTTATTAACTTCTGCGTATGCTTTCGGTCATTTCAGTTTCTAACATTTATTATAATCGTTGAATGCAAAACAAATGTTTTTGTAAGAGAGAGAAATATGAAAGTATTTTGATTCATGGATTCATCAAAATTTTCAAATGTGTGTGGGCATGTATTTATTCTGAAATATGTGATATTTTCTCCTTGAGAACACACCCAAAAATTAGGCACAGACATTCATCTGCTGAAAAGGGAGTTTAGAAACACAAATTAGTAAAGAATGTGTGCGATACGTCTGGAATCATCCATGAATTTGGATTTTTTGCTGAATTTCCAAAATACTGTAAGAAAAAAGCACGTGAAACGTTCACGTGTGATTTTGAAGACAGATACACTGAAGGGGCGTTTACAGTATAATTCTGTCAGGAATATCTCCCGAAAAAAGTTAATAGACCAATAAACATTTAGTGGACATATTTAAAGAGAATTCGTAAAACGTAAAACAAAATATAATTCTCTAGTATGATGGGTAGTGAGAAATAGTAAATTATAGATATATGATTTTGGATTTTTATTAATAATAAATAACCCATGCACCATTAAACTGTAAAGTAGAGAGTGTCCTTTTTATTATTATTATTATTATTATTATTATTATTATTATTATTATTATTATATTATTACGTGGGTTATATAGTGAATGAAATAAATGAGATGGGGAATATCTTGCAAGAAGACAGCTAAAAATAGGTTTCTTGCTGATTCTTTACCGAAAGCGATAATATAGTAGGAGGCGCACAATGTTAAAGCTTTAAATATTAGAATATTCCAGTACTAAGCGCCCATATAAAAGAAGAATCAGTCGAGATTACTTTTCATGAAAAACGCCCGTAAATCGCCACTGAAGTACGAAAAGAGCTAGATTAGGAGTGGAAAAATATGAAATAACGATGTATTATTTTAGGCTTCTGTTTCTAGGAGACGTTCTAAAATGCCTTTTGGTGACTACAGCTATGCTCTGTTCAACAGTAATTGCAATAATGTATTGCTAATAGTATTGCTAATAACTATTTACATCGTATTGCTAATAACTAATGTATTGCTAATAACTATTTACATCGTATTTTTACGTACCCCTATTTAAAACAAATGTGATATAGATCAGAAACTGAATTACCTTTAATTCTGGCGTTTTTTGTATTTTATTTTTTATGTAGCGAGTGTAATGTCATTGTAAATTACCGGTTATTTTGATAACATGATACTGAATATTTAAGCAAGTTAAAGAATATTAAACCACATATTTTCGTGATCTTAAGCTTCAGGGTCATGTAGTCGTGTGTGAAAATGAATATAAAAATACGGAAGACTTAGAGAGATAATG
>BOPP01000024.1:11171171-11230401 GCA_017312745.1 Gryllus bimaculatus
GTCAACGATATAGACGTTGACTCAGAATAAATGTTACAAATGTCTACGACACCTAGATCGAGTAAAAGTGAATTATTTTTACCAATGAAGATGCGGATGAATATTTCGTAAAATGAAATTATGACGCAGTTTGCTTTTGGATGATAGGCAACCCGTCTTACAACTGTGTTTGGCACTCACGCAATATGTGTGCTCGTCGTATTTGCCACCACATTTCAGTTACAAAAATTCCTTTATATGCCCTAGACGTTCGTAATTTTTTTGGTGATATTAAAGGGTGCATTTTGAACAGGAAAAAACGGCATCAAGCATTATAGGATGCTGTGTAAATGTATACATATATAATGCTTAGAGCCACATTATATACACATTGTGATGACGACTGATAATACACAAGTTATAATTTTCTATGTTCGATTGCATACCGCTAATCCTTTTGGGAACACAGTTCCGAGGACGTTACATGCAGGAGATGTGAAGGTGCAATTGGAAGCCATGGTTCTATGCGAATATTGATATATTCTCTCGCTACTAAATTTAATTAAATTATAACATTTATAAATGTTATTGCAATATTAGTCAGACTTGCATGCCTTGAAAGCGCTTGCAGGTAGAGTAAAACAGCGCGTTTCCTGACATCTATTGCAGCAACGTTATATCCAATATAATTTTATAAAATCTCCCGTCGTCATCTGATGCGTGCAACCGTCCCACTACAATGTCGATTATTAGTTTTAAATGGTTAGAAGGCACCTTTTCTTATTTCAATATTCTTATGATATCAATTAGTTTTATATTTTCAAATTATTCGCTTAGGTTTGCAAAGCATAGGAAAGCTTTTTTGATAATTCTAGAGCGTATTCCACTATTTGTCGGATAATACAAATTGTGTCAGTGCATGATCCACCGCATCTAAACGCCTGTTGTTTTTCTTCCCATTCTATCATGTTCATGCAAGTGAGTAGACATGATTAATCATTTATGTGGCTTAAAGAGGAAGAATGAAGTCAGAATCGGAAACAGTTGAAAGAGCTATTTAATATCAGGCGTTGAGAACATGACTTTATGATGAAATGGTTATCAAAATTCCCCAAAAGATAACAGTCGCATCTGAAAGAATTAGTTTAAGCTGTGAGCTTAATGTAAAGTAGCCTCTAATGTCAAAATATCATCTTAAAATTTCTTTCTCCCTGAGTGCGACCAGATCGATTGGAAAAAGTCTATTTTAAGACAATCTTTGAAAAGAATACTTTAGTCTGACCGCATGAACCTCTACTTATCGTGATGAAACGTAGTTCATAACTGTGATATGTGTACTTGAGTTAAAATAAAATAAAAGTCTATCCCATTGGACTTTCCCAAAATATGACCGACCACGTAGAGTGTGATACACGTGGTGAAAGTGATTTTATTTTTCTCGTACGTGGTGTCCTAAAATGCAACTCGCCTTGTCCGAAATTTTGAGTCGTCGCCCTTTGTGAGGGCCGGTAATTAGGACCTTGACCCGGACAGGGCCCTTGTGCGTGACGGGGCCCTTGGCGGAGCGGAGCGCGGCGTCAGAGTGGGTGGGTGGGTGCTCCACTTGTGTCGGGGCATTGGCGTGTTCGAAGCCCTACGTCCAGAGGACTCGACGGTCGTCGGGGACAGCGCAGCCAACCGACGACGCCCTAGTCTAGAGAGTACTCTCCTTTGACTCTCCTTGGTTAGCGGAAGGAGGATTGGAGTTCTATACCATTACCATCTTCCTGATGAAAGTATTTCATATTTTTGTGAAATATGACACAAAAGAGACATTCTCTCCAACCTTGAATTTTAAAATATGTATTGTAACGATATGTATTTTGTTTTTGTTTTTTACTTTAAGAAAACAGGAAAGTAATTGATTACGTCCAGCAAGGAATTGACCAAATTTTCGTCGAACTGCGAGTTACACGCACTTCAGAGTATTATTTCATCTCTTTGCAGCTATGAAGTGTGTCAGTTTACATAACTCACCTCCTTCAATTTATGTTCCATAATTCACTACGTACACACCGTCTCTTCGTGTACTTTTCGATTAGCGTTCGTTCCATACCCCAGAGTGTACAGTTAACTGATCCAGTCGTTTGATGACATGTTTTACACTTGCAGTAGAAACCAAGGGCGCGAAATTGATTTCTATGTTTTCCTGAAATCGATGAATTTATAACTTATCAATTTTTTTAACAACGATTTATTGAAAATAGTGTTTTTAACATAAATGTTTTTGCTGGATTTTTTACTTTGTCGATATTTAGTTTAAAAGAAAACTATCACACAAATATTTTCACATATTTGTATATCGCACATAAGATACGTTTTTGAGAAACAGAACCTAATTGAAATATTGAGAAACAGAGCTCTACTAGGATAATGGACCGTACAAGGTAAATGACACCTTTTTGATCCGAATAAAATAGTTTAGCGCTCAAATTAAATATGTCTTCTGCTTTGTGATATCGCTACTGTACTGACAACGTAAAGTTGATCAAATCTTTCACCTTCCTTGCCTGCCTTACCGTTTCGGAAGCGACTTGCGAGATTCTGCGTGCCAGTGGCATAAATGACAACGAGGTTTACCTCTGTCCTCGACAATTATTCCAGGTGTGCGGAGCCAGGTCCTCGGTTACACGCAGTCAGATTTCATGAAGACTTCACACTCAGGAGCTAAACACGACTATCTCGCACAGAAATTAAAACTTGAAACGTTTGGAGTACTCCAATAATTTTCCTCTATACTACATACATGTAGCCCATTACATAAACTTATATCGATGAGGAAACGGTGGAAGTCTAGAAAGTTATAAATTGAAAAGTGTAAAATAAAACACTTGAAAATATGTAATTTTCTTCAATGAATTTATTCAAACGTGTTAGTATAATGAAATTAAATATATTAACAACTTTCAGAAATACAACGATTTATTCCTGTTGCATTAATTTTATTGGCAACGATGTATGTTAAAAATTGTATTGTCTTTTGTTGATGATTCGGGCGTCACTGGATCTTGAAATTATTGTAGTTTTTCAGAATGCAGCAATTTGTAAAGCCCAGTAAATTCTAATGCAGCTTTCTCTGAAAAAAAAAAAACAGTTAAAATCCTTCAAAATGACCTTAATTTTGCTTTCCTTCTTCTACTCCAAAGCACCCGAAATGGTTTGCTCCTTACATTTGTGAGTCCAGTGGCGCAGGAGACAGGAGAGGTGTCGGCGATGAGGTGGTAATTCAACGTTGAGCAAAGCTGATCCCGCTCTGTAGCAGTACTAGAAGGCTCTCGAGTGCAACGGCGCACCATGGGTACATTCTGAGCAAAATAGGCAATTGAGTCAAGGGTAAATCTGTTTCATGTGTCCAAAGAGTATTACGTGTCTCAATAATGTCTTTTAAGTCTGTAGTGACACGGAACACTGACTTTCATAGGATATTAAATTTGCGTTTTAAATGTGAAAGTTAATTGAATTCCATTAAATAAACAATCGTGAATGAATTCTGATTTATTCCTCTAAGTATGTATTTGCTGATTCCAAAATATTATTGATATGATACGTTTTGCATCTCAATTTCACTCTGTCAACAATTTTTTGAAATTAAACTAAAAGTTGTGTAACAGTAACAATAAGGGAATTCTTCAACATCAAGAATTCAGCTTGAAGGCCTGTTTCGTCCTCTTCAACGTTAAAATCATCAATCGATCAAGTCTTTTGTTCCTCTGTCTGCCGGTACATCATTTGTTTGGAGAGTCTGACGTCGTTCATTTCAACAATTTGGTTGTTCCTGTTTTTAATCTGTATTTCGTCTCTTTCTCTGAGGTTAAAATTATTGAGTTCTTGTCGTATATCCACATTTTTCCTATCATCTTTAGCTACACTTCGCAGGAACATCATTTCTCTAGTTTCAATTTTTCTCTTTGATTATCTATTTAACGTCGAATTTTCGCATTCATAGGTTAGTATTGCGTTGGCAAGTGTTTTATAGAATTTTAACTAACGTCTTCGTATTTTATTTCTCAATGTTCTTTCTTATTGTTCCAAACATTTTCTGGAATCTTTTCAGATCGACATAAAGATCGCTTTCTATTGGACATTACACATTGCAGTCCAAGTAATTAAAGGAGCAAACGTGTTCTAAACGTTTATCATTAGATTTATTTTACACTGGCATGCTTTGGACTAACAAAAGCTATTTATGCGAATTTTTACCTTTAAAACCAACACATTACAAGCTGAGAGAAATAAATATTCTTACATGTATCCATACTGATGTATAGTGTCGAGTAAATTTTCACCAAAAGTTAACAGTTCTGTTGTAATCTGTGGCGAATAGACACAGATTGCGCTTATTCACTTTCAGTGAAAGTGGTGAACTGGCTTCCCTTGAACAGACCTCGTAAATAGAGATTGCAATTTAGTTAGGTATTTCGTTGTGTTAGTTATACGTGCGAAAAGAGAAAAGGCAGTTTATTGAATTTGCGAGAAGAGAAAGAGGCAATGTTTCTGAAAAATGCGCACAACTGTAGCGGAAATTAAGTTGTGACAGAAATGATTCAAGAAATTGCATTTTAAATTAAAAGGAGAGTAAAACTATTGTGGGAAGTAAAAAAACTCAGAGAATAAAAATTTCGGAGAAAAATTTTATAAAATTCAATAAAAGACAATTGGAAGTGAAGAACATAGCATCTTGAATTCTTTCAGTTTTCTCGCACTTACTATTTCTGCTAACCATGGCGTAAATATGATTCTTTTCTGATGGTCTTTTCCGGTGAAGAAAACAGACATTCTTTGCCTTTTGGGAATATATTATTTGATTCAGATTACAGTTTATGTATGATAATATCTCAGCAATGATGTGTAAACGTACTGTTCTAATTAATAAAATTATTGAATCTAGTTTGTCTAAACAAATTTATCTTTAAACATGCACTTTAGGAAATTGAAATCTCTTGATTTTCTCACGTGTCAATTACCTGTTGTGGCCTTGGTGGCAACCCCCTCGAAAGGATCACAGATCAGTTTAAATGTGTTGGTAAATGACAGTTTGCATATGGTCAATCGTCGTTGTTACATCGTCTTTGTGAGGGTTGTCCACCTCACAGATACCTGAAAAGATGCCTTTGGCCACGTTGTCATCAAGCGGCAGTAACTGGCGGGGAGATGAGGGTTTCCGAAAGCTGCGGCACACTGTTCGTTGCAATTGCCAAAATCATCTAAAAAGGAAATTCGTGGAAAATGAAAGTGGAGCAATTTCTATACTAAAAGGGAAAAAATGTTTGTTTAAACAAAACAGTGATATGTAATTAAGTAGTTTACATTTGTATTGAATACAATTTTTTAAATATGCTTGTACGTAATATGTTTGTAAATAACAATGTACTTCAGCTTTCGGGTCAATGACTTCCATCTCAATCAGTTTTTTGTCCATTTGTCTGTGATACATTAAACAAATACTTGTTTTGCTTCTAAACAAAATGTAACTTGTTGAATTCTCCTTTTTATTGTAGGGGTAGAAGTAAGGGTAAGAGTGAATTACTATTTTGTTAGCAATGCATCAACCTGCAGTTCGATTACCGTTGCAAATAAGATTTCTGTAAATCGGGAAATAAATTATCTAGTTTTTCAAATGATGCTAAAGGCGCGGTATTTTAAATTTTATTTTTATTTATTCGTTTATTTTTAACTTTTGCTCATCCTTTAACAATTTATAGTTAACATGATGGGGTTCTAAAACTCAAAAGAAAAAAACATGCGCAGACAATCTTCACCTCCATACGTCACATACATTTTTACTGTTTTTTGAATAAATAAATAAAATCTAGTCTTTAGTGACATAGGAAAAACACCTCCACAGGCTTAAGAATGTGAGTTATGCAAGTGAAAAGTAAATTCAATTCAATTATTTAAGTTATCGTGAATGAATTCGGATTTATTTGACTAAGTGCTTGTTCTTGCTAATTCCAAAATATTATTCATATCTGGCATGTTTCATCGCAGTTTCAGTGTGTCAATGTATTTAAAAATTTAACCATAAGTAATGCAATAGTAAAAATATAGAATTATTATTAATTATTTATCTTTTGATACTAACTTGCATGTAGTTAGGTTTGAATATCCTCCTTCTGACGAAGGACTTTTCTTTGCACGCGGAAAGCGTGCTTTGACAAATCATCAGAACCTTTCTCCCGTTCCTTCTGCAGAGCTAAGGGTAAAATGAATTCCATTATTGGTTTCTTCGTGAAAGGCATCATCAGCAGGTTTGCTTTTTCATATTTTACGAGTATATTGAGTGACTTAAAGCAACGTCTATCACTGACTGCTTTCATACTCGTACTACATCAACAATCTGCAAATAGTATATCATCGTTAATGAAGGAAACAGTTGCTGTAGCACGCCTTAAGTTTTACCTTTACAACACACTCATTAAAAATGTTAAATTGCAAGCGACTAATATTCTTACTTGTATACATGCTGTTGTGTTCTTGCGAGTAAATTCTCGCCGGAAGTTAACAGTTCAGTTGTAATCTGTGGCGAATGGACACAAGTTGCTCTTATTGACTTGCAGAGGAAAGGGAGAATTGTCGTCCCTTTAGAAGATCTCCCAAATAGAGAGGGCGATGTAGTTAGGTATCTCTCTCTGCTTATAGTATGCGCAAAAAGAGAAAGAGGAAGTGTTTCAGAAATATGCGCAAAACTGTAAAGGAAACTAAATTGCTTCATGTGACAGAAATGAGATCCGAAATTGCATTGCAGCTTAAAATACCACACTCAACCCCAAGGTGACATAAGGTAAAAAAAATGACGGTGAGAAGTTGTATAAAATTCACTAAAAGCTTATTTGTTGTGAAGCACATTTTTTTGCACACTACGGCGTAAATACGATTCGTTTCCGATGGTCTTTTCTGGTGAAGGAAGAGAATTCTTCGCTTTTTAGGCATATATACTTTTTTCACAATATTGATTTTCGCAATCTATTCTAATTAACAAACGTATTGACTTTAGTATATGTGAACAGTTTTATGTTTAAAAATGCTCATTAGGAAATTGAAAACGCTTGATTGTCTAACCTGCACAATTAACTGTTTTGGCCTTGGAGGCAACCTCCAGCGAAAGGATCACATTTCAGATAAGATGTTTTAGTATATGATATAGTTTGCTTAAGGTCAATATTCGTGACATCACCCCGTCCATTGTTGCCCTAAGGTACGATCGCAGATGACGGTAGGGATTGGTGCAGAGTTCATGTGCGAAGGATAGAGTTCGCTTACGGCTGCCGTGTGGGCTTCCAACAATTTTTGGATGTTTTGAATACTTTAAGCGAGCCTTGAAAGTATACACATCTAATTAATACGTGTCACTTTTTGTTTTAATTATCGTGGATGTTTAAAATAGTGGAGATAAAGTACAAATAAAATTGCGGGTAAAATTATGTAGAATTGCCGGTATGTTGTTGTACTTAAATAGACGAAAATAAATCGTATATGTTATTAACAAAGTACAAAATGTAAATTAATTGCCGCCGCGAGAAATTTAGGTTCCCACATGTAATCAGGTAGAAAATATAAGAGAATTACCTACATTATTCCTTCCGGTTCGTTCATCGTCACCAAGTTGCGTGCGGTTGTCCACATCTCTACGGTGCTCTCGCTGGGGCGCACGTGACAGGGCACCAGCACCCACAATATTCCCCAAAAGGGCGTTAGCGGGTCAGGATAGGGTTTGGTGCAGATGTCGTGTGCGAACAATAGATTTCGCTATTGGGCCGTTGTCGTGTGGGCAGAGACCTCTCTCTCCTTCCAACAATTTCTTGGCAATTTTCAAAGTTTCGGAAGCGAGCAGCCTTGAAAGAATACACTTCCAATTAATACGTGTCACTTACCTATTTTTTGTTGTTAATTATCGTGGCTGTATAAAATAGAGGAGATAAAGTCTAAATAAAAATCCAGGCAAAATCTTCTAGAATTGCCGGCATGTGTGTTTCGTCTCACCGAATTGGAAACTCAGTATCAAGGCAGATGATTACCTGTATCAGTAGCAGTTCGGAAAGAAAATCCTTGGGGCTGATTGAGATGCCACCAATGTGGTTGTTGGGGAACGTGACTTATTGGCTGTGTCACGGGTGCAGGTGGCCCGGTGCCTCCCCCTTAGAAACGAGTAGTCGGGCGGCGACCGAAGCTGCGCGGGCGGTGGCGTCGGGGCGCGCGGAAGAGCCATCGCCCGCGGGGCGAATGCGAGGGAAGCGGTTCCGGAGGGCGGGTGCGCGGGTTGGCGCTGGGCGGCAGGGCGGGGGGCGCAGCGGCGGGGCGGGCGCCGGGGCGGCGGGCGAGGCCCCCGCGAGGGGCCCTGGTGGGCGTGGGGCCACGGGCGGGAGCGGCCCGCGGGGCCCCCCGGGCGAGGGGCGCGCGGCTGCGGGCATCCCCCCGACTTCCGCAGCCGAGTGAGGAGCGGAGCGAAAGACACGGTCGTCACGAAACTTCGCCAGCGACGCCGTCCGCTGACGAGGGCGAAGATCACGCGGCGGAGCGGGCGGAGGGGGTCGGGGGCGGCCGGGCGTGCGCCCTTGCAGCAAGGGCACCGCCGGATGCGGTGAGGGCGAGGGCGGGGTGGAGAGGCCGTTGGCGGGGCAACGCGTAGTGCCACCCTTCAACCTCGCGCCGCCTTCATATCGGCTTCGTCGCCCTCTCGCGGCCGTACCAAGAGCTGACACGATGCTCAATTGCTCTCTTCCTTGTTTATGTTGTGAATGTGATTATTGTGAGAGTATCAGGTGTTCGCGTTTACATATTGCAAATAACGAAACACATTAAAGGAACTGAAGCATAATTCTGCCAATAGTTACCCTGGGATCATGATAGGGGCGGAATTGATAAAAAAATTCCGGGTGAGATTGAAAAGTAACTTAATGTATAGAAATATCTTAACAGTTTAAAGCTAATGTAATACGATTTTATTAATAAGTGTGTAGCAAAAAACACGATAACTCGGATATGTGGATTTAAAAAAACGAAAAAAACGACTTATTTTCGTTTCAGATTTTTCTTTTTTCCTTTTATTCTATAAAAGAATGAGTCACTTGTATCACACCATATAAGGCGAGCTATTCACTTGACATGCAGATCTTCTTGCCAAGTGCACACGTTATTGCTACTGAAATGAGTCAAATTGGCCATCACAACACTTGTTGTTGGGAAGAATTTCTACGTTAGCCCTTTCTTTAGAAAACAAATGGTTGCGGGTGTTAAATGTCAAATTTGACCATCTAACACAACCGTCTAAATGGCACTCCCTATGGTTAAAGTATTTTTATCAATATTTAATGAAAAAAACGTTTTGCTTTTCAGTGTCGAGTATAAATCGTCACCAAACGTCAGTGGGGTTTTTATTGATCCATTCTGGACCTGCAAAGTTACCAGTAGTATGGGATTTGATTTTTGTGCAATGAGCCTTGCGTAATATCTTATTTCCTTGTAACGTTGGTCTACTCTAATGAGTAGATAATGAAAATTTACGAATCTTTCCTCTTTACGAATTTAACTTTGCACTTAATGAAATCATTAATTTTTTACACTTTTGTGGAATACTGACTGGGTGAGGGTGATATATAATAAATACTGGCAGAGGAATGAAATGGTGAAACTCACGATTAAAGATGTATAACTTCTTACGAAAGCTCCTCAGAAAAAAATAATGGCCTTCTTTCCACCAGATATAGTAAATTAACATGCAAAAATTTCGTTTACAGAAGTAGGAAACAAATGTGCTCACATGAAAAGTATTCGAAATGGAAACATTGCTGTTAAGAATCCAGAAGGAAGCTGTTCCAACACAAGGACCTCATAAGGAACTACTAAGGAAATACATGTTCTGTGAATGTAAATATTATGCTTACGTATTTCAACAACAGTATTTAATGTCTTCGAATTATATAAAAAAATACATTCTCAATAGACTGCTCTGCAACAACGCAATGTTTCTCGGCATCTGAAGTGTCAGTAATATCACAAACTCTCGTTCGTCTTATTTTTCTTGGTGTAGATTTTATATCCGAAATGACTATGTTTAATACTGAAATTGCATATTTCATTCCTATGTTATTAACATAACTCGTATTTTTATTTTAAAATTGCTTTATGAAATATAATAAATGAATTTTTTACCTGGGACTCAGTAAAAACCTTATTTTCTCACTTGCACCTTGAATTCTAAAAAGAAAGTCTGCCCTTGTTGCACTTGTCTAAGAAGATATTTGCGATATTTATCGTATAGCTCTGGTTAGGTGATTAATGTGATTGTTAATATCCTTCAATCATTTTTAAGAAGCTTTTGGACGACTAAAATGTTCGTTGCGTCCTAATTCCCTTTGGTTTTTTCTTGTTTCATTACGAAAGAAACTGATACCAGACCTATTCAATGTTTGTCGTTTTACATTTTTAAGATTTATTTCCATGTTTTTACAAAGTAATGAAAAATTGTATTCTATTTATTTCAATTGTATTCCATTTCTGTATAACGTCCTATTTTCCTCTCATATACGACTTATCGTGTTTTACTATATTTTGAAATTCTATTATTTATTTAAAGGGAAAGAAGAAACATTTTCTGGATGTTCACCAAATGAAAAAGAAGAGGAGTTTTGGGATCGTCAATGTGCTTAAAAAAACCCTACCCAGTTTTTGGGAGGGCTGAAATGTGCGTTGCAACCTAATTCCGGTTGGTTTTTTCCTTTTTTCAATGCGATGGAAACTGAGGCCAGGCCTATTTAATGTTTCCCCTTCTAGATTTGTAAGTTTAGTACTTTTGTTATTATAATTTTGTAATAAAAACGATCAAATTCTATTCAGTTTCAACAAATTTTAAACATATTTATTTATTTATTCCCCTCTTAAAGTAAGGGAATTTTCAATTTCTGTGTATTTTTTGTCAAATCCGAATTATCGTGTTCTACTATGTATTGAAATTCGATTATTTATTTAAAGGGAAAGAAGGAACATTTTGTGGGTATTCCCTAAATTAAAACGAAGAGAATTGACTCAAGAACATTACAAACAAATTCCATCAGTTCTCGAGAATCTAGTATTAGGATCAAGGAGTACCGGCACTAAATACATGACATTTTGTAGTGAAAATCTAAAACGATAAACACAACAGAAATATTCAAATCGAAGACTCTGAAGGACGTATTTGACATTTATTTTGATAACCTTACAATAATGGTAGCTTACGTTCATACTCACTCGTTAGAAGGAATGGACACAGCGCTATTGAAGTGAATTGCGAGTGTCGACTTATGTACATTGTCGGTCAGAACGTAAGAAGTTGCTAATCGCGGAAATCAGTTTGCTGCGTGATGATCACGCGCTTAAATAAGCCAATCTTATGCCCACTTGTTTCAACTTGGTGGAATTGTAGCTATCAGATAAAATTGCATATACACATAAACGCAGATCCCCTAGACAGTTTCCAGAAGCCGCATGCCAAGAACATGGCATGACACAACAGGTCAAAACAAATTCCTCTACAACTGAACACCAGAAATGACGTGATGTCGTTCCTGAAGTATCTGGTTAAAGCATATACAGAATTTCACGTTTGCCTTCTTCTGTGCGTTGAAGATCAAGACTCCGCAGAGTCATAGACCCCATCTCTGGTGGTGGATAAGAAACACCAGGACGGGAAACTGGTGCAACGATCTGAGAGATGACTGCGAGTGAATTATAGACTGGGTCATTTCTGCTATTTCAGTATAATACTTTACAACCGCTCATAAATTAAACGTTAATGCTGTGGAACCTCCTATGAGTGAAAAAAAGAGACATCTGTAGGGGGAAGAGAGGTGCAGGATTAATCAATTGGATTAATTGGATGAGGACAAGTGCAGGGTGAACTATCCGAGAACAAGAAAATGAAGTATGATGGGTCCTAAAATGGTTCTATTTCAAACAGTTAGTCAGACCTTTTTTCAAGATTCTTGTGTAGAAAGCACAGAAATGGATATTTAGAAAGTACACAAAGGTATAAAAGCATATTAATTTTCAGTCATTTGTATTCAATAATAAATGTGGGCCAACAACGACAAAAATAGCCAAAGTGCAAGCAATTCGAATAGTAGCTGCTCTTCGAGATGTACAGGAAACCCACATTAAACTATAATATATAATTATTAATTTATTTTATACAAAAATATGTAAACTATCTGGGGAATAAAATAATGTTTCGAGACCTAGTGAAATTGATCTGTCTCTTGGGTATATAATACATTTTACTTAAGTATGATAGATATTAATAATATTGATAATAATAATAATAATAATAATAATAATAAGAGTACTTTTATTTAAAGACTTCCAATTAGGCAGCAAGAGGCAATCACATCGATGTAGAAGAAATTTCATTAAAATACCATGACTGATAATTACCATAAGACACCCTAAATGACGAATATGATGGAATGAGATATTGTAATGAAAAACTAAACATGATAGGTCGTTGCGAGATTAGGCATCTAGGCTTTTATGAAAGTACAAAACAACACTGTACGAAAGAAAATGTTGGAGAAGACTGTGTTTGCATTTTGTATACTTCCTTGGCACACGAATGGGTCTACAAGAAAAGGAAGAAATACCTGAGCAAACTTTGTCAAAGACAGTAGACATTGTGACTTGACAGTTAGCTATTTCTAATGTATTAAATACCATTTGCAAAAATAGTAATATAAAACTAGAGAACATACTCTTCTGAAGAAAACACATAGGGGAAAAAATGCGACAAACACAAGTATTGTTTTAAAAGTGCTGTTAATGTTAATAATTTTTAGGTTACTGTGAATGCTGATACAATCAATCTTCACTATAACAAATAAACAGAAACATTAACACCATGGGGCACAACATGAAGACACCATTGTACACGTATAGATTTCCTGAAAATGGAGCAGTAACATTTTCGTTCATTGGCATGATGGGCTGGGAGTTCTGATTAGCAAGAGGTAGAAATCGGTTAATCAAAAAAAGGTCTCCTGTGAAGCTATATTTTATGACTGCTATAGTCTACGTTATTGTCTTATTTTGATAAAATTGTAGTTTCCAAATTAGTTTGATCTAATACATAGCGTCTTGCAGATAAAATCGGCGTCTACTATATCGAAAATACAGCATGTTCAGGATATGGATTTCAATTAAATTCGAAGATACATTCTCTTTCTTTGTCGTAAGTCTAGACGGACAGGTTCTCAAGCCATAATTGAGTTCACGCTAACTTGTTAATAGAAACATGTTTGTATATTCTAGACTAGTAAGCACTAAAACTGATAGAATTTACGCTATTAGGATGCTAGTTTTATTGATCGCAGTTGCATTAATACTATTGATATTCTGAAGAGAGTATTATTAATAAGTTTTTATATGATCTTTGAATTACTTCTGCGAATGCATTCTGTCAATTCAGATTCTAATATTCATTATAATGTTTGCAAGCAAAATATAGTGTTTAATTTCTGAAGAGGGTTAATACCACGAATACGAATGTATTCCGATTCATTTGAAATGTGTGTGAAGACATATTTATTCTTAAATTAGGCAGAAGATGAAAAGAGCTGATTAGAAACACAATGCAGTACAGAATTTGGGGAAGATTGGAATCATTCTTCAATCTGGAAGTTTTGCTTAATTTCCTAAATACTGCAAGAAAAAATCAGTTGAAACCCTCACTTTGAATTTAGAAGACAGGTGAACTGAAGCGAGGTAGGATTCTGTCAGTAAAGTCTCCCCCCCAAAAATTCAGATACCACTATACAATATTGAGCGTATATATATATATATATAGATATATATATATATATAATATATATTATATATATATATATATTAATATATATTAAGAAAACCTTAAACGTAAGAAATGAAAGAATATGATTCTCTAGTAAGATGGGAGGTGAGAAAATGTAAAGGAATAAAATTTTAATTTGACTTCTTTTTATCTCTCCAAACGTTAAACTGTAAACGTAGAGATTGTTTGTACGAATGTTTATAATTATTATTATTATTATTATTATTATTGCAGGTGGTAGTAAAGATAATAAAGATAGTGATGTGGTTAGAAACCCTGCGACAGTATGGGCTAAAAAGTAGTTTCATACTGATTCCTGTACCGAAAGCAATAAAATACCAGGAGGTGTACAATATTGAGAGATGTAATTACTGAACATTCGCGTGCTGAGCGCCGATAGAAACTTGTACTCTAGTCCAGTTGGGTATGAAAGAAAAATACATAGCAAACTCCAATGAAGTATGAGAAGAGGCAGAATATGAAAGGAAAAATGTGGAAAATAGTATAATCATTTTTCAGCTCTGTTTTTTTATGAAATTATCTAAGTAATAATATGAATTTTTTGTAATCGAATCTGAAAAACAACATTATCTTAAAGTAGTTTTAAAATGCACAGATGTAATTAGCCTCGATCTACATAAAATCTTGGAAAACCGGGATTAAAATAAGAAAAGAACCAAGATTTTCGGGGTGCGTCAGGATTTTTTTTTTTCAACAGAATATTTTTTTTCTGTACATAGAAGTCCACAATTTCTCTGAAGCACCAAACATACTTATCTAGATTAACTGCAACAATTTTGAGCAGAGAAGAAGAATAAATTCAGTTAATTTGAGAGAAACAGAAAGAAATGTTGAATATGTAATCACAAAATCGTAAGTACATTCACTACAAAACGAATTGAGATCTCTCATTGAGATCAATGGCAATCAAAATTATATCTTATGCAGTGGAGTGATATCTCTTTTTATTCTTACTTGTAAGACAATAAGTGTTCTGTCACTGTAACTGCGACCAGTAAACCTGGGACCAGAAACAACACAGTTCAGAGAGATAGAATATAAGGTGATGACGGGGCTCTGAAGATTTTCCGTGGATGTGTGAAATCTATTTTAATTTTTGAGCAGAATAATCATTTTATCTCACGTAGAAGTCTACATTATCTTCTAAAACACCAAACAAACGTATTTAGATGAACTGCATCAATTTTTAACAGAGGCGAAGAGGAAATTTAATTAATTTGAGAGAAAAGTAAAATAAATGTTGGATGATAGTTTCTCTAATCACGAAAGCGTGTGCACAATCACTGCCAAACAAAATGAGATATCTAATTCAGAAGAATGAATTTCAAAATTGTTAGGACTATTGCATTGAAATGTTTTTTTCTTCTCATTCTCTATAAAAAAATTTGTTGTCTTTCATTGTAACTGCGACCAGTAAAACTAGTTCCGAAATATGTAATAACAAACTAAATTAAATTATCTACTAAATCCAAGAGACAAGTTTAAAGCTTTAATGTGTATCATTACACCTGTATGTAAGTGAAAACGGATATGTGTCTCGTATATAGAAGAGAAATTAGCATCACACGAATAGTTTCTAAGCTGCGAGAGGGTGAAATCAATACCTTCTATTGGAGGGCAACTTTTCTTGAACGATTACCTTGCTTCCCTCTCTCCGGAACAATAAACAGTTGAAGGCAAAAGCTCGCAGTGAGCACTGATGACAATATTCCAAACACATCTTCCCTGGAGCGAAATAGAAACAATTTTGTTTTGAAAACAACTTTTGTCCGTTATTTTTTCCAAAGAAATAACGGAAGCAGATAAAGATCTATCACAGGAGATACCTGGAACACATGAGAAAGTTGCAAAGGCATGACTGATTCCCCAGAGATTGGCATAACTTCATAAATTCTTGTGGCCGATTTCGTAACTAATTCGCATACTCCACCCGCATTTTCCATCCCATCGTGCAAGAAACGTTGTGTGAGTAATAATAGAAGGTATTGGTGAACATCGCTATGGAGAGAGCGCGGCTGATGGGTCGCAGTACCTGTCCGCCCACAGGCTGCTCCACTTATGCTCGCCCTCCGCACTCGCTGAGCGACGCCGTGCCGACAGGGCGCGGTGCCAGTGGTCGCCCCCGCCGGCCCCTCTCCGGCGCCCGCCCCCGCGCCGATCGCGTCTGCCTGCCGGGCGACAGAGCGGTTCCAGCGTCAGCGCGCGCCCAGCCCCTCCCACCAACCACCGACGTCGCAGTCGCAGTGGTTTCGCCCGACAGTGGCAACACCCACTCGTGACCGGAGGTCGCAGGCCGAGCTCACCGCGCCACCCGGTTCGGCCCCTCGCGTGTGTGGGGGCCCCTCCGGCCCCACGCGCCGTCTCAGCTCCCCGCCGCCCGGCCCCGTCCTCGCCGTGGCGCCCCGGCGCCCCGCCCAATCTGCGCACCCGCCCTCTTCTGTTTGGGCGAGGCGGGGCCCTTCCCCTCCGCGCGCCGGCGACGCCCGCCGCGTGCCCGCCCGGCAGACCTCCGTCTCTCCGCCCGACGTCCCCGTCCCCGTCCCCGTTATGGCGTGGCGGGGGACGGCTGTCGCGTCGCCTCCATGACTGGCGCTTCGTGTCCTGGCCTCTCTGGAGGGCTCAGGGCCTGTCGCTGCCCGAGCCCTCTGCCTTCGGCGCCTCGGAGAGACGATCTGTCTCCCCGCTCGCCTGCCGCGTGCGCCTCGGCTGGACTTGGCCGGGCTTCTGTTTCTAGGAGATGTTCTATAATGCCTTTTGGTGATTATAGATTTTTGATCTGCTCAACAATATGGGCATTGCAATTATGAATTTGCCAATAACTATTAATTCGTATTTTCGCGTATCCCTGAAAACTGAAATATAACCTTTAAATCTGCATGTTTTTTCGTTTTGTATGTTTTCTGTTACGAATGCAATGTCACTGTAAATAGCGTGTGCTTAGCTAAAATGCTATAGATTCGTTGTAGGATTTTAATGAATAAATATAATACAAATTTTCATCAACTTATTCTTCAGTCTCATCAAGTCAGGTGTGTAAGTCAATATAAAAGTATGGAATGAGAAGCGAGTTAATCGCTATTAATTTTTTATGAGTTTATATTCTGATTTAAATATATCAATTTTTGTATTTGTAGACCAAGATATGTAATTTTAAAAAATGTGTATTCAATATCAATTTAGGTTAATAATCTGTCGTAACATTAAATATTTATTTGAAAACATGTTTAAGGGTAATGAAATGTTTGAGTGTGTTTAGAAGTGGGCCTAAAATAAATATTAAAATTTTTTTCTTTTCATAGAATAGTTAGATAAGAATCTTGTGTCCTAATGAACATGCTGAGTGAAGTTTTGTAAAACGAAATTACAACGCCGATTGCCCCTGAATGAAGGCAACCGGTCTTACGGCTGTGTTTGGCAGGCACGTAAAGTGTAGGCGATGCAGGGAATGGGATCTACCGCACTTCAGTACATATGTTTTAAATGTCATGTGTATCAGTGCGTTATGAAATTTTCCACTATATGTTCGTTTACAATAAGTTATCATTTTTTTTTCCTATTTGCCCTATATGTTCCTAAAATGTATACGTAGATACGTACGTAGATATAAAATTAAATACAGGAAAGATCCAGGCAAAATAGAGAAACCGAGTACGTAGATATACTTGTATGTCTGTATAAAAGAGAAACTAACTTGTTGCAAAATCGTTGTTTAGAAATACATGAATTTGAAAATGATTTTGTTAAATTCGTCCATTCTACATCTTTCACTCAATAGGAAATAAATCCGATTTTCTTTTACAAACGTGATAAGCTGTAATACGTGTTTTAACAAACATTATTATTATTATTATTATTATTATTATTATTATTATTATTATTATTATATTGAGAACACATTATGAAGAAGCGATTCTAAAAAAATTGCAAAATGATAAAAGCAATATTTACTAGAAACAAGTAGACAGCATTGATCATATTGTCTAGGTTTGTCCAATTCCAGTAAAGTCCGAATAATTGCAAAGGCACGACAGTGTGTGCTCTGTAAGATCTGTATTTTTCTCAAAGTACCAAACATATGCCCCAAGTGGTACGAGCACTCACAAGAACTTATGACATCTATTGGTCTTAATATAATATTGTCGACCAACAAATTCAAACTGATTGCAGGCACCAAACCCGGATAACGGCAACCAAAAAGGATATTGTTATCCGGGATTTGGAGATAAAAAATGTCTATTTGTAGATGTGATTGAAATGACGTTACCATGGTGCCACAGAAACATCTGAAATACAACGGTGGAGAAGTGCGGAATATGGGGCTTAAAAGCACAGGTCGTCCGAAGAGCTATCGGAGCTTTGGGATATGTTCCCCAAAATGTTTGTAAGAACTTGGCTCTCCTCCCAGGTCATTCAGATAGTTTTAGATCAGCAGTTGGTTTGATGACATGCACTGCGCGCAAAACTTCAAACGCGTGCGCGGAACTTCCCGCACTGGTGTGAGTGTGTGAAATCGTTCGACAAGGCATGTGAAAAACTGAATATAGGAGTACGTGCGAGTGGTGATTCGTAATATATAGCTTACTATTACGGTATTTAGGGCCGAGAAAATGTGAATTCTAACAACAGTAAGTACACTCGAGAATGTATATTAGTGCATGTTGGAACATGAAGTAACTACTTTTGTTATTCGGATGGCCAAAATCGTTGTGACAGTTGTGTCGTACTGATCTCGAACTGAATGATGGCGAGTTCAAGTCCCGCCTCGGGCATGGTGGTATTTGTGTTCACTATCAAATAAACAAACACACCCCGCGCGAGTGTTAAAGTAAAAAACATAGATATTTGGAAATATCAATGGTATTTGAGCGATGTATTATTAACATCGATGTTTTACTTTAGTACAAATAGATTTTGAAGCATCAATATTCCTTTATGAAATCGTGTCGCCGGTAGGAACCCAATTTATTGATACTTTTGTACTACGAATAATTGTGAATGTTCGTAATCTTGGTATCTTGAAAAATTGCTTTTGATCATAGTCAAATAATGAAGCCTGCTAATTTTATCAGTATTTATAAGCAGTAATCTCGCACTATTCAAAATAGTCAAACAAGCAACCTTTTTTTACTCACATACGTGAAAATTATGTATTAATAAAACAACATTAATTATTAACATTAATGTTGACTTCTTCATATGAGCGAAAAATATTAGTTGTGCAACTTGCAGACACATCGTCTTCGCGAATCTGAGCGGGATTTGCACATCTGGGCAAGGCTAATGGAGACCTCGAATATCAGAGCTTCGGTCGATGGAGTTCTTTAGGCTTCAAACTTCTTTTAAATATCAATACTCTACGGTAACATCATTATTAACTATAATATATTGTACGTAGTACATCGGTTCAAGTCCAATCATGGTTACAACTGTGCTGACCATTTTCCTGTGTGTTGGTATCTCCGTATCGGTTGGATCTCCAGCGTTTATTCTTCTTCTAATACATCACATGTCGCATAAAGTGAAATTAAGTAATACGACGCCACGTTTGAAAGAAAAATAATTCTTTGTGTTTAGCGCCACTAAACGAGAAGTAACGTAGTTAGCGCATTTGTTGTTGGCTTTTCATTTGATAATTGTGTAGGAATTAATTTTAAGAAAGTGGAATAGAGAGATCGAACAAATTCCGAAACATGCTATGCTGATTATTACGATTAATTATAATCGTATGCTTCATTTTTTAAAAACATTTTTAATCATTTTTTAATAAAAATTTGTCTTTCAAAAGTATGAAACATTACAAAAACGTGAAACAAAATATGGGGAGAAACTTGAAAGTGACCTCTATTCTTGCTAATGAAAATTAAAACTATACAATAGTTATAGATTTAAAATAAAACATGAATATTTATACAATAATTGTAAATAAAAAGGTGCAGAGAGAGAAGATAACAATGGGGGACGTAAGAAAACCTTTAAATAACGTGATTTATTTCGAGGAAAAGAATATACGGTTTTTTCAAGTTGATAAGGAGATTATACAGAAGAACAAGGAAGAAAAGTATAAAATATATCTGAGAGTCGAAGGATCCAATATGTAAAGGGAAACATATTAAGTTTATATAATATTTGATCATTTCTAATCAACCAAGGTGTTTTTATTACTTTTCTTAAATGTTTATTTAGTACGCATATAATCTCTAGTTTGTGAATATGAAATTTTCACAAAGTTGAGATTATACGCGTACAAAATAAGCTGAATCACTCCTACCTGAACAAAATGCAATACTCCATGTCGTGTTGCATGTCGTGTTGCAGCGACTATTGTTCTGTAAATGAGAGGGCAGAGAGAGAAAGGTAAGGCCGGGTAATTAGGGCAATATTAGCGTTAGTACTTTGAGTGGATACCTGGTGATATTGTTTTTCCTATGGCTTTTTGCAGTCACCAGCCGGTTACCCTTCATGTCCCGATGGGACGCATATTCTACCATACACTAGACACAAACACATTTGCGGGATCCTCTGATCTGGAGTCAGCAGAATGCGAGGCCCTCCGTGACAACACATACATGAGAGACAAGATTCAAACAACCATGCCCAAGGTGGGACTGGAACCAGCGACCCTTCAGACCGAAGCGCCGAGTCGTCATCCGCTCTTAGCCTCGATGATAAAGAAAAGTGTATAACGAAGGAAGTATAATGTTGGTGTGCAAGCTGGACGTCCGTTCGCGGCGGAGCCGGCTCTTAATTAGAAGCGGAAACGCGGGTCTTTATCTGCGCGGAGACTCGCTGGGGTCTCGCCGTAACGGCCACGCGGCCTGGAGCTGCTCCGCTTCTCGCCACTTCCGTTTTCACGACTGCCGTGCGCCTCTTACAATTGGCGCGGCCAGGTTTTCTGCGAAGGCAAAACACCGAAAGCGTTCGTTTTATATATTCCGTGATGGAAAGAGATGGGTGGGTTTTTGTGCATAGTATCCAACTTCGGCCAATGATCCACCACCAGGCACCAGTTTGCGTCTCAATATTGGCGGGAATTTTAAATATCAAAGTTATCACGATACGAGCCATTGAAATAGATATAAGAAGAACTTCTTTATTCCATGTTTTATTTCAATTACATCTTCATTCTGTTATTTTTGGTGACCAATGCCTGGTCCAGATTTTCAAACGAAGTGCCCGCGTTGTGGTTACGTGGTCGTGACGCAACCTGGTGCTGCGCAGGAGCAAAAACCGGTTACCGGAAGAGCCCATCTCCTACCGCCTAAGGATATACTAGATTCGCGGTTGACATACAGTGGTCGTTGTTGGCATAAACCTACACCCGTTTGTGGATTTATGTAATTTATTGTTAGAGAAATTATCGTGCAGCCTTCCAGCTGTGCAGATTATTTGTGGCATAATTTAAACTGAAATGTAAAGAGTGTATAAACTCATTAAGCCCTGGCGGAGTATCGCTGGGAGATGATAAATTTCAGTTGTATTAAAGTATTAGTCGAAAGAAGAGCAACACTTCAGAAGTACGTGAGCATTTTTTTAAATTGATTTTTAGAACAGAAGGATTATCTACACCTAGATTGTAGGATTGCTCAATTAGTTTTGGGTAGAAGGAATATGAAACCGTGAGTTTTTTTTGTTTTTTTTTAAGATTTTGGGCTGAAATCCGAGCTGTAGCCTTAACTGACGCAGGCGAGAAACGGAGATCTGGGAGGTTACGTCCGCCGAAGTGGTGATGGGAATATTAGACGCGCCAACCTGAACGGGAAAAAAGCGTTACATATCTCTAAGGGCAATGAATGAAACTGAGAAAAGCGTTATCGAAAGACGTTTCCTCGTAGAACTAGAGAATTTTGTAGAATTAAGTAAATAATAATAATTTGACGAAAATAGTAATAAATTTGTAGTCAATTGACATTGTTAAAATCCATTACTTCATTGACAAACTATAAAATAAAATTTTATTTCCACAAATCACATATATCATCTTAAATGCTCAAACTTACACCTTTCAAGATTTTCGACGTGCTTTCCCTCATCCCTAGAATACAAGTCAAGCAACCTACCCATGGTACACGTTCGTACGTTCATGTGTTCGTGTGTTGTCGCTCCGTTTTGGGCAATGAAGATAAGGAAAATCCGTTGAAACAACATGTAACGTGTAACTGAGTAGTAAATGTGATGTATGAAAGTATACTTTACTAACCTTGTTACATCAGAATGGAGGGGAACGATGCAACGGTATAGTATGATTTATTGAGCCGTGCACTTGACGTAAATCAGCTGTTCACGGTTTTATCCAACTGGAAGCTTGAAAGTCCCCATGGTGTCATCACTGTAGCGACATATAAGCTCCCAATTGGAAGAAACCGCAACAGCATGATCAAGTGCACAACTAAATAAATCGTACTGTAAGAAAGCGCAAGTTCTAGGACACAGTTCACCCACCCTGGTTCGTGGGGCCTCCGTGGCGCGGGGGGCGGGCGGGGGGGCGGGCGTGCGGCCGCCCAGCTCCTTCCGACGCCTGCTCTTCACTCGCTTCTTCTGCGCCCGCGGCGCTGCTGCTTCTACGCCCGCGCCGACGGCGGCCGACGCATTTCCGGCGCGACCGTCTCGCACCTGGCAGCTGCCACCGCCCCCCCCCTCGCCCCCCACGCCTCCGCCCTGGCCTTTGTCCTTACCCGCCTCCGCCGCCCCCCTCTCCGCATGCGGCTCTGCAGCCCTGGTCGCCAACCGTCGCGTCGCTCTTTCAACATACCCATAACGTCAACCGCCATTTTAAAGTTTTAGTTGCGAGAATTTTTCCTTTTTAATCGACTAAGGAAATTGCTGTGACCATTGTCTAGAGATTCAATGTCCGAGAATCTATGAGTTCAGAAAAACTTACGAATTTAAATTTGTCAAGAAGACTGGTGAATGGTGAAATCTACCCAGAAAAACAATTCCATGGAAAATCAAAATTGTTATATGGTTTGCCAGATGAACGTAGTAACTGTAACGCAGATAAAATTATAACCTTTTCTTTCAAATTCCGGTGCAACGTTGAACAAATATCTCTGGTTCTATGTTTGAGGAAGTTGATTTTAGCAGTTGAAATGAACCCTACTTTCGAGCTAGAGCGCCGAACGCAAAGGCTTTTCATAGGACATTGCGAAAAACGAGGTAATGCGTGGCATACCGTTTTTCTTCCTCTGGGTCTTATGATATGCAGAATTTGGATATTGTAATGATTTGGAGGAATTGTAACAAAACCGATAGTAACTATTTGAAAGTTCTTTTAATTTTTTTGTGTGTTATTTCAAATCTGAACAACTGTCAGTAATACAGTGGAGATTTCATGAACAGAATATTGGTAAAACGTAACAATTTTTCGAAGTATTTAGGCCACGGAATGAACGTTTGGAAAAAGGGGACGTGCCTAACATCTCATTCCAATGTCCCAGATTCAGTATTTTATTTTGCAGTTGCGAATTTTGCTCTAGATTTTCGTAGACATCTGCGTGACCCTGCACTCTGATGCGCTGCGAAACCTACAACCTGATGCTCTTGAGCCTTCATCGGGGAAGCTGTATTCTTCTACAAGCCACATTCTGGAGTTTGGCTTATGCTGGTTGTTAATTGTGCCGTCTACATTGTTTCCCAATATGCGGACAGTTGTATTCTTGCAGGAGATTTCCCCCTCAATATATCTCCATCCGCGGGCACCACACCAAGCGGGACAAGATGTAAATTCCTGTCTGTGTCGCAGTATAGTGCGTTGTGTATGAGTGTAAGAGAAGAGAAAGGGACGAGGATGAGGAACGAAAGATCGCGTGCGGTCCGTGACTCCTTTATTAGGGCAATGCTTCTGAATCCTCCTGCTGTTGATCGGAGAAACCACGGAAAACTACCGTCCAGAGAGCCCCCAGCCGCTATAATTCTCCTCTAGTCAGCTGCTGAATTCGACATAGCTGTATATAGCTGGAGTCGAAAATATGTCATCGGGACTCGAAACCCTGACCTCCCAGTCAGAGTCCTTGCAGATATAACGCAAAGACACAGCGACAATGGCAGATCTGAGCTAAGTCAGTCGTTGTGCCCGTGATGCCTAACAGTTCCTTCTGGCTGATGTAGAGGAGTTACTCTAAGAAGTGACCAATTTGACTGGTCAGAAAACAAATGAACGTCGCATAGGGCGATAAGATTGTACGAGATTGATGAAGCTGTTTAAAAATGAGCTAACTGTAAACGAACGCACTGACACAATTCATGCACGGCCATAACCTTGCAGTTATGTTGCGAGCAGTGGCCAAGCAGTAGCTGTCAAAGCGGTCCCTTCGTATGGTAATCTCTCTCTACATCGCAAACCTTTGGCGTTGCAACCTCGCAGCTGCAGTGCGCCACCGCACCGCGCCGCGCCGCGCCTGCCGGGGGCCACCGCCACCGCCGCTGCTGTGTCACCGCCGCGCCGCCGGAAGCGGCGGATTGGCGGTGTCGCCACCTCCGCTCGTGTCCTTGACCCGGGGGCCACGCTGCGCACTCCCGACGGAGTCGACACGTGCGCACACGAGGCACCGAGTGCAGACGCTCGGGCAGCTTCGGGCAGGACCCGTGATCGCGAGCTTGGGTGCGGAGACTTGGGGCCGTAGCGTCGCCCGGATGTGTGGGCCATTCAAGTATAGAGAAATTATCGAACAAGAAATCGAAGAAGGGACCTGTTTGACAGGGTGCGAAACCAAAACACGTCGTGTCGGACGATGGCATTGCAAGAGGAAGCGACACACATGAGTCAGCATTGGTCACTTAGGCGCATGGACACAATCTGCAGTTTTGTTGCCAGAAGCAGCAAAGCAGTAGCTGTTAAATCGGTCAATTCGTACAGTAATTTCTCAGTAATAGACACTTTTTGACTGTATTAAATCAGTTGAGCATCGCTGAAGATCGTATCTCTCTATGACATGTATTTTCCGCCAGTCTTATGAGCTGGAGTGCCATGTTGGAGGTTAAATATAATTTGCACGTATAAGATTTTAATTGTTCCAGTCATCACTAGAATTAATATTGTTCGATTTGATACACATCATGTCGAAAAGCAGATGAGAATATGTAGGCTATATGCGTTTGTGTTAAGTCATTAAAGGGGTGTTAACTTCCAGGACATAAATACCAATTTCAAAGAGCGCCGCTATTATTTTATGTTTATTTCTTTTTATTTCGCAAAATTCGCACAATAGCTAGATTTTTAAATTGACATAATGATACGTATACAAATCAATATTAAGTAAGAAATGTATTAGTAGTTTGTTTTTTTTTTTTTTTTTTTTTTTTTTTTTTTTTTTATTTTTTGTTATTTAAGCCTACTACATTGATATCTGTAAACATACTCCTCAGCCGAAGACGCAAAATAAACGAGAAAAGACTCATGCACAAGTTAGCCGACGTGGTGAAATAAAATGTTCAATTATTTCTACCATGAAATTAACGAGCCACATCTCCCTGTTTGGTTTGTCAGTGTATTTACAAAACCAAATGCCCACAAGACTCATCAGCATACCCTAAAAAGCTTGAAAAATGACCCACTGACCTGCCTTTCAAATTGAGTGAAATGCCCTAAAAAGTACTTACAATGGAGGAGAAATACTCTTTTTTTTAATACCCGAACATTTGTATGAAAATGTTTATTCAATAAATTGTATACTATTAAATTATATTTATTTATTTAAAATTATATTTAATATAAATAACTTATTTTAGGACAAAAAATAATCTTTAGCTTCGATCTTCAAACCGCCAGTTTTCAAAGTTCGAGGAAGTTTCCGAAGATTCGGGTAATTCTGAGAGTTCGAAAATCAGAGTCCTCTACAGTAGTGATTTTCGTCATGAAGTGAAGATAAAATAAAAACTTTGTGTTAGTGTGTCATTGTAAATTTATGAAACATTCACTAACAAAAGGCACGCAAAAGCAACAAAATGCCTAAAAATGAAGCAAAGATAAAAAAAACACCTAAAAAGTAAAAAATTGCAATAAATGATAAAAATGACCCAATAAATATACATTTCTAACACCTATATGTCGTGATAATACTGGTTAGCTACGTATAGAATGCACCAACGAAAAGATGACGTATTAGGAACCGAGCCCTGCTTATCAGTCTGTGCGAGAAGCCGTACAACACCCACGAACGTTACAAGCGGAAAAGGATTGAGCGTGAAAGTAAGGACTTGGTAAAACAGTGTGATCCAAATCGCGGGCCGTATGTGGCCCCCTTTTCCGTTTTGTTGGTACTTGCCCTTCTAACAGGATAAAACATTAACTAACCCATACCTGCCTAGCGTGCCGTATGGGTGCGCTGTGCGAAGGTGTAGATTGTTCAAACTTTTTTTCCTTAAAATATTGCAGAAATGCAATTAGAACTTCCTTTTCCATCACATACTAAATGGTCTCGCATGTGCATTTCTAAATTTTGAGGGGAAATGTATATTTTAAAATATAAAATGGTGTAATTATTTTTTTTAAAAAATAATTCAAGCTGGCATTTGGAAGAAAATCCTGTACCAATCTTACTACATTGAGTTTAAAGAACAACACACAGACGATGGGTCTTCAGCTAACCAGAATTTTGTCTTCCTAAAACCAAAACTAATCTTGTTCAACAACCCAATGGAGACAGCACTGAGATGCTCAGCGACTTTCAACCGGAAATTTGTGGTCTTCAGACAGACCCATTCTACGAGACTAAAAGTGTAATGAGCCAGAAAATTCTGAAAACTGGTTTCTGAAAAACATTTTCTCAAACTTCGAAGACTGTGTTATTCAGTGCATATGTATTGTGAAAGTGTTTTTTTCTGTTATCAAACAAAATAAATAAAACACGAGAAATCGCGTTGAAAGTGCTTCATTGGAATCAAGCCCAAAACTTTACCGAATTTACAGTGGACGTCGATAATTCATTTAACACTATAGTCAGAATTTTTCTCTTACTCAAAAATGAAAGGAGAATAAGTTCCAATAATTTAATCAAGATTGCCGCTATCTGTCTCTTGTTAACAAAGTTTCAGATTTCCTAAGAAAAGTTATTTCAAGGCTAACGTAAACGTATTATATCCAAAGTCCACATGTCCAAATTATAGGGGAGCATGGATTTAGTCTCTTCCCTTTACCTACACTAATGGTAGAGAGAGAAACTTGACAAAATATAGATTGTTGATACATGTGAGTAGCTAAGACTAGTCTGTGATCACAGACGAGTTGCGGTTTTCTGTACACGTTGTTGAAATGTACTTGTTCTTGTGCAGAAAATGTCACGGAATTTTGTACGAAACACGCGAAGACCGCGTCTACCTTTTTACATGAATCTTTAAAAGCAGGGGTCAGGTTAAAATACAGTATTCCTTTTGGGTCGGCAACTTTTTTTCTTTTACTTGCCGAACGAAAGGATCTCTTTTCTGTGGCTTTGTTGCGATAGAGAAAAGATCTATGTAAGCCAGGTATTGTTCTTGGAGAATTTTTGATGGTGAACTCAAAGATTTTTCAGTCATTCGGCTTTGAACATACAGCTATATGCGCCAGCCATATACGTAAATGCTTCTACTTTTTAAAATGTAATCTACAATAATAATTAATAACATTTGGGTATTTCAATGATGGTAATAACTCTGCCTTACCAAATGTGCATGCTCCGTATCCAATCCTGTATTTTTAAGTATACTTTTTGATATTTTATGGCGGATCAAATGGTCTACTTCAAATATTTAGACAGCTAATGATTCGGGCCTAGTAGGCGATAAAATTTAGCCATATCACGGTGATCAATAAATAAGCATATTATCCTCTTATACGCACACTGTTGGGAGAATACAAGCTCTAATTTCCTAATAAATCGTACGGTTTGAGAGAAAAAAATTGTGGAATGTATTAGAGTCAGTGCGTTATTCCATGATCATAATTTTATTTTCTTCCTTTATTTTTCTTTCTTTCTTTCTTTTCTTCTCTATCTTTGCTTCTTTCCTTCTTTCATTCTCTTTCTTTCTTCTTGGAATGTTGTGAATGTTTGGATGAAGATAACAAAATTAAATATCTTGCAATTATATTCTACTAAGGCTTCTAGGAAAATTCCTCACAATTTTGTAATTAATAAAAGAAATTAAATTGAAGTTTCTAAAACCAGTAAAGTAATAAAGAATAAATTGTTTTTTAATGTCTTGCAAAGTGTTATATATCGTAAAAGATTATCAAAAAGAAAGTAAAATTGTGTAAAGTTCAGTTAAAAAAGTTTTAGGATCTAAAATTTAGTCTAGTGTGGTCTTCCATTTTGCAATTTTCATAATATTCTTTCACGTTCAAGAAACAGGTTTATTTATTTTACTTATTACTTTTCACACACTTGAAAAACATGAAGTCAAATTTTGTGGTGGGTTCTGAGAACTTGATAGCCTTGGCTCTTGCACCAATAGTTGTACGTCTTGAAATATTTCTGACGTTACATTAGATAAATTTAGGGTCTTTTGGCGTGACCTTCCTTTCAGTGAGCGCGCGCAACTTCCACGAACACAACCTATGCAAATGTGCAGCGGCGCGCGTCAACCCAACTGATTTCTTACGACCGGCGTTCGAGTAATGCGTAATTTGCAGCATTCTTAAATTTCCAAGAACGCATACGAGGACATATTCAATTTGCATACAGTCATTTCCGTTAACATACATTACTTGTTGTGGTTTGTGAATTGTTTTAGGATATATTATACGAATTGTTTTTAAGATGCGTTAAATATACAATTATATTTATTTCATTTTTTTATAGTTATGTCGGTGAGGGCGCTAAACTATATATTAAATCTAAACTTATACTAAACTTGTAATCTACTATTTATATTTTACGCTATTTGTTTTTCCTTATTTACACACTATTGTATTTATAATCTAAACTTCGTACATACTAACACTTACGAGTACGTACTTATAAAATAAACTCTACTTATTTATAATATTTACACGTACTAGCACTTACAATTTAAACTTACATACTATCAATGAGGATTTTAAAGTTTGCCAGTCCAACTTGCACTGACTCTTGAGAGTCACTATTTCAGTTCCCTTTTTTCCTTGCACTCTCGCCCGATGACTGCCCGTCGGGGCCGCACGCGCGCGGTATTTTCATCACAGGCACTGTGCCCACCACCTGTAAAGGCCTATTCACTATGCAAACGTAAACATAAGCATGGCGTTGACATAAAGGTTAGGACTTCGTCCATAAGCGGACTCATTCACAATGCGTTCGCATAAGCATAACGCGTAAGACGTTAACTTAAAAGCTTGCAAGCTTCTGTGCTTATGCTTAAGGAAGACATAAGAAATGAACCAATCACAGAAAGGTATCTCAAAATCGAGAATCGAAATTGGAGCGAAGTCGATAGAAGAACTAACGCCAAATGGGACAGGGAGTCGATATCTTGAAATCGATTCTCACATCCAACCAGAAAGTCTCACAGCCAATAGGAACTAATTTTGCTTACTTTTATGTTAGATATTGTGAATACTTCAGTCTATCGGTTATGTTAATGTTTATGTCTATGCGCTATGCTTATGTTTACGTTTGCGTTATGAAAGGGCCTTAACGTCACGGCTGCGGAGCGGGGGTGACCGGCCGTTGAATGCCAGGCCTGGTGGGAAGGGTAATAGCGATGTAGACCTCCGCGGTTATGATATTACTTTTGTGTGTCGGAGGGGCAATGATCAGTCACGGCGAAGTTTCAATACGACGTAAAGCAACGGTTAACAGTAATTGTATGTCGTTGTCGTTAACAACTCTCGTAGAATTGGTTGTCCTAATCCAGACAGCAGCAGGTTATCTGGCAGAGTGCGCCATATAATTAGAATATGAAGTTGAAGAATGGACCAATCAATGGAGAGTAACTATAAACGCAGCAAAATCACAACATATTATCTTTTCTCTATGAAAGGAACAGTGCCCAAAAGCTAAACTCGTCAGAAATCTCAGTAACAACTGTTGTGAGTTATCTTGGGTTACACCTAGAGAGTCACTTAATCTGGAAACCCCATATCATAAAAGAGAGGAAAGAATCACATATAAAAGTATGCACATTATCATGGCTACTTTATCGAAGATCTAAGCTTCCCTTGTTCAACAAAACATTACTGTACAAAGCAATAATCAAGCCAACATGGTCTTCTGGCATAGAACTTTGGGGTGCAGCCAGTAAGTTAAACCTGGAGATCCTAAGAAGATTCGAAACAAAACATTGAAATATTTATGCAACGCGCCGCTGTTCCTAACCAACAATAATTTGTACAAATATTTGAATATCTCAACTATGGCAGAGACTATCAGCGAGCAAAGCAAGAGGCATCAGATGAGACTGAGCTAACATACGAACCTATTTTCAGTGAATATGTTGGAAAATAGTGAACACGTGTACATACTGGCGCGTGAACATATATCAGATTTCCCATTCACTTAATAATTAACTTGTATATTGTATAATACTTACTAATTACTCCAAGTGAATAGATTGTAAATTGGTAATATTGAAAAAAAGTAATAAAAGTAATTGTATTGGATGAAGATATTTTTTTCAGTGAACTGCCACATTAGTCTGAGATCTTTTAAAATTGAAATTGTGAATAACTGTGAACACTATGACAATTTCTGTCTTGAATTACGACCTATGTTTGCAAATTTTGAAGTAGAATATGCATGAGGTATCTGTGCACACGATGCGACCGTTAGTCCACTTTTATTGTTGTCGAATGCATGGATGTCTCAAGCAAACTCTGCCATATTCTCTGATTACTCCATTCTACTTATTAAATCACGGCATTCCTTTGTAAATGATTGTTAGGTCACGATAGAATTTTGAAATATCATTAAAAGACAATTTGACGATTCATAGCTTTGAAGATGGACAAGCGAAAGTGTCAGCAATAGTTTGTGCAACTACACAAATAACACGAGATAGTTTCTTTCAACAATAATTGTAGTAGATTTAGAAATACTTGTAATTTACTACGCAAATTTACGAGGCGTTTTTTGAAAGGGCATGAGAAGGACTTGCGAGTTTTTTTATCATCTATTTTCCAGGACAGTAACCAGGTTTAGAGTTTTCAACTGGATGAATACATAATAATATATCATTTAAAAGACTTATCCCTGAAATATCTATTGTTGTAATTATATTAACGCATGAAATCCAAGAATTATTCTTTCTAGGCGTAACCTTTTCTTGGAAAATCTTTCAAGTTGCACGAATAGTTTTGAACTGTAAGGGAAACTCCCTCCAACCTTAAATGTTCATAAGACAAAGATCTCAAACCGTGAAGTGGCCTCTTGTGTTTGTCTTCATCTCCAAGAGAACAGAGGAAGTTGAGGGTCGCGTGGCTAGAAGTTGGTGGAGAAGAAGAACGGAAGGAGGAAGAAGTCCTCAAGAGTCTTCGACTTGCAAGTTTGCCGCCCAAGTCAACATCGCGAAGGATAGGGTTTTCCGCAGGGCAGCCTCCCCACGTTAAGCTTGGCATGGTTTCACAGGAGAACTTTTAATTAATTCTCTCTGGGGGCCGGAGTGGTTCCCGGAGAATAGTTTTGTAGAATGAAAGGGGGTTTTCATTGCATAAGTGTCGGACTTGTAATTTTGGAAGGAAATTGACCTCGGCTATTCCTTTCAGCAAACATGAGTATTAATTATTCTGTATCATTTAAAATAATGTTACTATCTCGAAAAAATAGAAGAAATGTATTTAGAGCTCGAATTTCCCTTTGTAATGTTCATACTAATTGTCACGGCAATGTAATATCAGAGACTTTTTGAGTGCAAACCGGTCCTTTTAGGTGAACATTGAAATTTATACGTTTTTTTTTAGTGTTTCTATTTCTCATTGCAACCTTCTGATATATTTACGTGTAGTACTTTTTCCAAAGACTTACAAGCTGACTTCAGTGAACTTTCTTTTGGCGTCTGTTTGCGTCTCAAAATTTTCCGAAAGCATTCTTCACTTTTTCGTCACTAACGAAATGCACAGCAAGGAACAATTATAAAGGCTCAATGAAATGGGAATCGTGTGAGGTAAAATCGAGAAGATATGAGAGACGAGGAAGTTGCTTGTAACTCCGCTCTTCCAAAGCCATGTCGGTGCGGTTCGGAATCTGTGGTCGACCGTTGTCTTGTTGAAAAATATCAATATGAAACTAGATCTATTTTCCTCTGAGCGTTATTGTGCATCATGGCAGTCATCTTCAGTGTTTATTGTGATAACACAGGGTAGAAAATCTAAATGAATAGGTCCCAGCATGAAACAAGAACACGTGCCACGACATTACTTGTAGACGCAGACCCGAAAAGTTTTGGGTGGCGGTCAGTTTGATACTTCCATTGTTTCGATGTGAAGTAATGCGTCAGTTCTTTTTGAAGCGCTTATATCTATCAAATGTTTTTCTGCGGCATTGATGAAGTCTCTTGTGAATTTCTGCCGCTTTCACGCCTTCATTCAGCATAAATGTCATTACAATCCTCTGTCTCAAGTAAACACGATCACATTATGTCCCAAATACATTCGATAATTATTACTTTCCCGTATATATACGTGTATGCGGAGTATATACTTTTCCAAATAGATATAAGATTATATTATATAAGATTTTTTCCAAATAGAAGAAATACCTGTCAATCTGTCCTGAGTCGAAGCTCTGCGATTTTGAACAACATTCATTAACTTTTAGGGGTTCTTTACATAAGGCCCCTGGGACATTTTCAAAATTAAAAAAAAAAAAAAAAAAAAAAAAAAAAAAAAAAAAAAAAAAAAAAAAAAACCTGCTGCAAATTTTTTCTTTAAATTTCTTGTAAGAATAGAGAAAAATAGACTTTTAAGGTGGCATAGGTCCGATTTTCAGTAATTTCAAAACTAAATAATTTCAGGCGTCTTCCTATAATAACGAAATTAAAGATAAATATTTTTCCTTCAAATGGAATTTGTTGTTCATAATCAGTTCTTTCAATAATGTTATGTATATTTTTGAAAATTTTAGTAGTTATCGAGCAAAATTGCGTGCAATATTTGCAATTATAAAAAATTACAAAAATAAGAATTTCTCAAAACGGTTCTCAATTTTTTCTTTGAACTTTTGGTAGGGATAGTGGTAAAAACACTCTATCAGATGTCATAAACGTCATTTTTCTCTGTTCTTTCTTTTTTTTACAAAGTACACAAATGTTTCATGACTTCTCTCTCACGTTGTTAATATGTACATTAGCGGCACATTTGTTCACATTTACGAGTACATGTGCTTGAAATAATATCAGATTAATTTTTTCAAAACTCAAGAGTTCTGTGACAATGAGCCCAAAATTCCGCATTTTCAGAAAAGCTCAAACACTATTTTTTCATAAATAGTTTTTATCTTCCATCTTTACCAACGTATAGTGCTAATTACTGTGTAAATTTTTCAATGAAAAGTTCTACTTTTAGTTTACTTTTCTTTAATATTCCTACAGTAGTAATTCGATTGTATTGTTAAGAAACCGAAAAATTGAGAAAGGTTTTAAAAAATGTACTTTGGGCGGCGTTAGATGGCAGCTGGCAAGAGAATGAGGCAAGTCCGAATAGCTAGCGGAGACCAAAGGAAGTAGAAAACTAATAAGGGGAAGTCTGTGCCTTTCTGTAGAGAGACTAGTTTTCTATAATCTATTAATTGCATGAACAACATACGAATGGGTCGTCACCTGTCTGTGACTAGGTACTTGGGGCTTATACTCGTAATAACTGCCAACAGTTGCCAAGCACTGTAGGATTTCATGGCGGCATTCACAATTAGAAATACAGTCCTGGATGGATGACTGTGGTCTTCTGGAAATCGTGTTTCCAGAGGTTTCGTCTGCATCTGTGACAGACATCATCATTGGCAGAGTGATCGATGACGAAGCGTCCTTCTAGACAGCTCGCAGGTGACTGACGAAGTCTTTTTCAGGTTTCCCCTCTCCGGTAACCCTGGAGGGACGGGAACTTAATTCAATGATTCGGGTACATGTTTATGTTGCAAGCGATTACGCTTTAGCAACAGTGATAAGGCCTTCATTAAATAAACTAGTTACACTAAACGTATTCTAATCAAAAATAAATATAAGAAACACTGGTCTCTTATTAGTAATGTAAAATGTATTAACTATGTTTGTTTTAAAAATTCTTCATTATGTTCTTTTTCTTTTTTAAATCGTTCTCACTTCACGACGAGGCCGGCTTCGCGGGGCCTTTTGTAGTGCTGTGACGCTGGAGAAGGGGGGGGCGTGCCGGCTGACGATTGACCGTCTTCGTCAGTCTCCTATGAGCTGTCCAGAAGGATACTTTGTCCATAAACCATCCACTTATGATGTCTGACACAGTTACAGACGTAAAGTCTGGAAACATGATTTCCAATGGACCACAGTCCTCCAGCTCGGAAAATAATTCTAATTGCTGATAATTCTGCCGTGTTTTAATTTCTCTCTCTACCTTGAACGACCCTCGCAGTTAATTATAATTGATGATAATATTGAATGCATATGTATGACGGATACGGAAGAATATAAAAATTGAACTATAACTTTCTCCATTTCATCAAGCACATTTTTCCATTTTTTAATCTTCCAAATATTATTTGATTTACTTCACAGAATGAAATCTGAGTTATTTGTGGATTAAAAAACGTTTTAACCCAATATTAACTGCGTTGTTATCGCCTTAAAATATTAATGCTGAAACGTCAGCAGCAAAACGAGGCTTGGCTTACACGATTATACTGCTTCACTGTCGCAAGGTTTGAAGGCTTACTCCAGTAAACGTTCTTGTGTATACGTTCTAACACTATTTTTTCGAAAAGTTGTAAATCCGCCGACCAATAAATACTCGGAATTTAGTCACGGAATCCCTCCTCACATGCACGTTTATCGCATCTCTAGCGAGAATTTATAGCACCGGCGGCTGCAGAAAAAAGCGGTGGAGCTTTTTATTTTATTATGATCGGAGTTGGCGCGACAGATATAGCACCCACAACCGCTGCCCGCGGTCCATGTGAAAGAGGACAACGGATACGGCTGTAGGGGCGAGATTTTGCATTGCACGACAGATCTGGAGCTACCTTCGTCCTGTAAAGTACAAAATAATCTGCTTCTGCTCTAATAATTAATTTGGCGTGACTTCTCAAACTGTTCCATTCAATAATCCAAGTTTCATGATATTTTCGGTACTGACACATTTTAACTTGAAACGGTTCAGTCCATTTTCATCTCGATTCCATCAACAATGTATTTTTTTGTTTTGTTTTGGTTTTATAAAATTTGGTTTAATGCCTGCCGCAATACATCGAAGTGGTCGGAGTAGCGGTGCACACTGGTCGGGACGGGACAGCACTGAGCGGGATAAGACAGGTCGGGGCACATCGGACAGCACGGGACGCGACTTTTGAGCGACGAGGCAGACCGGGCCGGAGAGAGTCGAACGGGCGTTGGAGGACGAGGAGGGGAGGGGCGGGGCGGAGGCGGACAGAAAGAGCGAGCGTTGGGGAGTTGGATTGGCGAGAAGCGGCAGGGATGGCGGGTGGATCGGATCGCAGTGGGGCACGGCGTAGAGTAGTCAGGACGATAAAATTACTTCCAGTTTACACTACAGATAAAATTGTTTTCTAGAAGGTTTCGAACAACATACTACGAAATTGAAGTACGCACCGACTGCCCGTCGCGCAAACCGTCACCGTCGCGCCGTCCCCAATCAGGCAAGATTCTACAAGCTTACTTTATATTTGTCTATTATATCCTAAACATTTTACATCAATATGATGGTTTGGAATGCCGAACGACCATTATCAATGTTTCAAAAAATTATGCGCGAATGTTCTGATTTTTTTATATATAGATATTGGAATTGATGTTGGCTCAGACGCTTTATAATCAATATATGGCAATTTGACCACTAGCTCAGAGAATTGTTTGGAAATAAAAGTTTGGAATCGATAGTAAACACATCACGCACAATCAAATGAGTATTCCACCACAAATAATAATTGAATTACATTTAAGTACGATTTTGCAAATGTTTGTTACCGCTTGACGCAATGAGATATTTCACGAGAATTCAACCCGTTTTTAATTTCAAAATTTGGTGCGTATTACAACACTGCATGACTTTTCCGTCGTTAGGAGGAAGTAATTTTCTACCTGTCAATTTGGTGTCATAGGGCTCAGCATGGGGAACCGCCCTTGAACAATAAAATATTAGACGATGTAGTTTGAGTGAAATTTGTCAATGTGTAGAATTAATGTTTATGTTATCTTCTGCTTTCCGAACTGCGGGGAAGATATGGAAAGGTGTCGATAGCGAATGCGAGAGTTTGGGGCATTTGTCAAGATCTAGGTTGAAGATGGATGCATTCGTGGAAACGTCGTTACATTTTTAAAACATATTTAACTACTGTTTATATGTAAGATGAATTCATAATATAATAATATATCTATATAATATATAATATATTAATATATATTTATTTATTATATATCATTATGATATTATATAATGTGGCTGGAAATTATTGCGTATCCGAGTATGATTGTTGCTAATATGCACATATCTTTAGAAATGCTTAATTTTTGCTAAGTATGTTGGTGAAGAGTTACACCAGATACGCTAAATTAGACATAAGCGTGGAAAACGTGTGTTTACTAAAAGAGCAAAGTGCAGTTTGACTGTGGAAGGACTGTTCAGTTCTGGTCGTAGTATTCCTATGTGTGTTTGCTTTAGTGACCTCCGATCATGTCGATTGGCACCAGAGAGATCCGGCGCCGACCAAGACGTTGACTTTCGGGGGATTTATCCCTCCAGATATGCCCCCCAGCGGGGCACCGCTCTAGTCGAGATAAGCTCTAAGCTCCCGGTTGGTCTTCTTACATGTGTGGTAGTGTATTGCATTAAGTGTAAGTGTGCATGTGTGAAGGTAGATAGGGAAGGAGAAGGAAGGAAATATCACGCGCGGTAGATGGCACGTTTGTTAGGTCGCTAGAATTCTCCGGCATTCATCAGGTGTTGATATGAGAAACCCCATAACAGTACTGTAGAGGAGACGGCCGTTACAATTCTCCTCCAAACAGCGATTGAATCCGACCTAAATACGAAATCTGTTCTCTGTCCTGCCCTGCTCTCCTCCATGACCTGCCTTCTGCCCTGCACGTCTCACTGTCCTTCCTTCCGCCCCGCCGTTTGCATCTGGCTTGCTTTTTCCTTATATTATCAACGCCCTTACCCACCTATTACAATCCTAAAAACCTTAGAAGAACGGTTTAAAACTAGTGATTATCATCAGCAAAAGTTTCTTGCATTCTTTCAAACTCTTAAGATTTTCGAAAATTCAGAGTCCGACGAAAATGAAACCAAGGCCCTTTGTAAGCATGGGAAAAATTGAAGAAAAAAATTGAAGGCATTTTAATGAAAATTTTAATTGCATTAACTCAAAAAATTACAAAAAAAATGGACCCGATTCTGAAGGACAGACGGGCATTTTGCCGCCGATCAGTTTTTCGATATCAAGGACCCACAAAACACGGATTCTGATGACACAACCTGTTCGAGGAAGAAATCTTCTACATGTAGGGACAATATTTATCAACTTTTTCGTTACCGAAGCATGACAGTAATCGTTTTTCTGACAAAAAACTCGCCTATTTCCGCCTCAAGATTAAAATACTTTCTCTTTACTCAATAAGATAAGAAAGTAAATCATCGATTCATGAGTCAGAATCGATATGTTTAAGTATTATATTCATAAACTCTATTTACCGCAAGCAAACGCCCTATACATTGAATTAACCTTTACGGGAAATAAATGGCCGCCTTGCGCTCGTCCTGCAGCTCAGTTCCGTGCGGCGGCGCCGGAGTGTACCGCAGGACGCCAACTTGCCCGTCGCCGCCATTGAATATTCATCCAGTAATGGCGAGTCCACCGCAGTCACGCGGACGTGTTACTGCGTCGAAGTTGGCTGCGTTGTAAATATATATTCCGAAGGAAGCGCGCGCTACTGTAGTGATAATACCATGTCGTCTTTTATCGTTCAAGGTCGAATACATTGGCGGGTGAGGAGCGAGGATGGTTGCGCCAACCAATTGATGGTGTGAGGCGAAAGAGACCTTTTCTTTGGGACGAGTAAGGTTTTCGTGTGATGGGAGTGGATACTAGCAGCATTCTAATCTCGTTCTGTAAGGTTTCAAAGAGGAAATAATTAAGTTATTAGCAAAATTATTTATGTTAAATACTTAGTACTTATTGACTCGTACTGTTCTTGTTAACTCACTGGTTTGTACTCTAATTTTTTAACATTCAACACGAGGTTTGAATTTATTGCGCCAAGACGATGTTGTTGGTTTGATGCTGCTCTATGATTGTCGCCGCCAACATGTCCATTATATTTAGGTATTTCAGAATAATTCAGATTCTTTTTTTAATAAGCCACAAAGAATAATTTTAACTTTTGGGAACAACCTCGTCAGGCAACAATGATTGTCCATTCTAATCCTTAAATCAGCCCTGTCCATTGCGGTGCCCACGGGTACTTCTTTGGCGCCTATCTGTGCCAATGTACCAAGTTGTGACAATTTTTCGTAATTGATGAACAAACTACAGAAATGCATTTCACTGAAATGTGACAGTTACATTTTTTGCTGTTAGTAAAGTTCTTTTCGTTGTATTCATTTTATTGCTGATGGCGGCCACTCCGAATCTAAGAAAGTGATTCTCATATTTATTGTTCAATGATATATGGAAAAGAATCATATTCGATTTTTCCCTTCTTGTTTGATGATCTTGCAAGGACCACCTTGCAGTGGCCGACGCGGCTGGTCACTTAGCGAACTGTCCCTTCTTTTGGGCCAACACGACGCGTGCGCAATAAGCAGGGAAATTTAGTCTTGTTGAGCTGACAGAAATTGTAGATGTTTCATTTCAGTGTTTGTTGGATTCAGTCGAAACAATCGTTTTTGCTTCTTACCATAAGAAGTTAGTTGTGAGTTCCATGTGGATTGTCGAAAATTCTCTTATACAACAAATGCAAACAATTTCTGTATACTGGTGACCATAAATAAATAACCCAGTGTTCGTAGTTATGCTTTGAAAGTATATTATGTTTCTGTTCTACAGATCTTTGCGGAATCGTATTTCCGTCATTGAGTACAAAAAAAAAAAAAACAATCCTGCCTCAATGACTCACACTTAGATGACACATTAAGGGCAACCTGTTCTAGCTACTGACAGATTTTTCGGAAATAGCACATAACACGCATATCTGGCATTACATTAATTAATTACACATAAACACATTACATTAATTCACACACTACAAGTAAGTAAATGTATTTTTTTAAATATTTGCCCTTTTTAAGTTTTTCATATTATTATTGATTTTAATAATAATTATTATAATAACAATAAAAAACAACAATAACAATAACAACAATCGCAGACTAGTTTTAGAGTGGTAGTAATGTAACTGTCACTTGGTGCCTGCACCGCTATCAGGCAGTTGCACCAAAGTAGATAAGAAGGTTGAACACTGTTGACTTAAACAAATTTTACAGACTTTGTGTTTTAAAGATATAATTGTAAGTTCAGCAATATGTAGATGAAATTCACAGAAATTATATCGTTGACGTTGTTGTTAATACGTTTCGTGAAAGATTTTATTGGAGAAAATGGGCGGTGTTAGACCTTTCATAGACAAAATTTCTTCATTGGGAATTATTGGCGTCTTGGGAAAATTGTTCTGAAACGTGTAGCGTTGCAGAGGTACCTTGGAAATCGGGTTTCGTGGCTGTGCAACTTCGCGATTAGAATGAAAATCAGCGTAGTGCACTCAGGGGCGCACTTTCTGAGCGAAGCGTTCAGCCCGCGATGCGAAGTGTCTTCTGTCCCCCGGGGGAGGGGGGTTGCTTAGCTCTCTACCGCTGAAGTTCCTCGCAGTGTACCTCTCGTAAACATGGTGCGAACCAAGGTGGGGCATGTCTTGCTTCTGCTCGGTTGCGTTTCATTGCCGCTCAATGCGATATCGATTTGCGGTGAAAACGTTTTGCATCCTCGACGTCCCGTGAATGTCAATCCCGTCACTTGTCACTCTGGCGAAGTTTCTGTGTATTTTGGAGACGGGCTTGTAATTATTTTGGTACGGGAGTCCGAACTGCAAGACGGGCGGACGACAAGTTTCATTAACGATTACTGAAGGGAGAAAAGAAAGAAACGTCCTTCCCTCATATTTTCTTCTTCTGGATGTAGTTACCGAATAATACATTTTCACTGTTGTTCCAGAGAAAATTAAGAATTTTTGAGTATTTTATGGATTTCTTTGGATTTGGTTTAATTAGTGTGGGTCTTTAAGCTATGGCAAAACGATCGTACTCAATGGATGTCGCGTCGCTCTGGGTGTGAGGAGGAATGGTGAGCCTTTTCGTCTCTCCTGTGTTAATCGCCCACGTATCTCAGCGCTCTTGCGGCAAGAGAAAAGGTTTTTTAATTGAACTATATGAACGACTTCCCCACAACTGTCATGTATCGGTATTTTTTAAGCATATGAATGTGTGTTGCGCGGTGATTCATATCACTCTGGGAGGCAAGGGTCAAACTGGACAGGGCAAATGCCCGGTGAAATCGTGCAATGTGAGCTGATGGAAGCCACGGGAAAACCGAACTCATAGATCTTTCTCTCCCTTAATCTATAGTCTGCATATTCCTGTTCATATTGCTGTTCTTTAGCATCATTTTCACGCTAAATACAAGCCGGAAGTTCATTGAGGGAAAAGGCTCAGAGAGCACCCTGTTTCAGAAATTATCAAAATTCCGTGGTTGTAGCAGATATCTTGTGGTGATCCATACTATGGTAAAGGAAATAATCTTTTGTGGAGATTATTTCCTTTCCCAAATTATCAAAATGGTGTCGTTGGTTAAAGAGCCTCTTTCGACTCTGGCGTGCAGTTTGATTCCAATTTTATCAGATGTTGTTTACACAGTACAAGTTTCATTTCCATCCTCGACGAAATTAATAATACAAATACGGCTAATCTTATGCAATGATGGTACAACTCCGGTTGGATTGGGCTGTAAGACCCTTGTGCTTCAACGACTGCCGGTAGCTTTCGACATCATGGGGGAAAGGCGATGGGTGCTCAGGCCATTTCCCATCCCTAAGGGGGGGGTGGAGTCACAACGGAGTAAATATTTTCGCGCAGTCCATGGCCCGTTTTTAAGTCATTGCTCTGGCATTGCAAGGTAACGCATCTTTTGCAATAGATGGGAGGAAAGCATCGAAACGTCCAATGAGAGCAACCGGTCTCTACATTGCTCAAATAGGCTGTAACGAAGCGACTTTTGCGTGGATGTTAAAGGAATGTTTTCGATGGTTGACGGTAATTCAGCACAGACACATTCTAATAGGAGGGATGACTGTTCCCACAGCCTTGAAAAGAATCGTTATATGATAGGCAATCTCTCTTCATCGTATTCTTACTGCGACCATTGAGGACTTTCAAACTGCGGATCCATCACCACTGAGGTGGTACTGGTTCAAATTTTACAGGGCATTGCTCTGCTCCTGAGCGAAGCACTTGTCATCGACCTAAAAGAGCGAGGGCAGTTGGTAATGCTTCAATTAGCAAATGATAAAATATATTACCAATCCTAATATCGATACTTTATAAAATAATTTTGTAGGCTTATCCTTTTCGTTAGTTCACGAATAAGACGTGTATTTAGAGTCTTCACCATATGCTTAGGGGACGATTTGTTTCGCAATCTATGTACAGTATTCAATGATAGTATAATGTACATCCTGTACAGTATGTATCACCTACCACAGTCATATCCACACGTACAGCACTGCAAAACCCCCAAGATTATTTTCAGGAAAAGTGCATTGCATAGATTGGAACACTCTTCCCCTGAGGTAGTTTTATTTTCTTTCATTATACTTCATCCTGTTTTGAGATGGACATATTTTCCTGGTAATGGAAATGCCCATTAATAGGGAGTTCGTGCACTCTCGAACGTTCAAGCACTATCGATCTTCTGAGCATGCGCAGTTGGAAGTTTCGCATCGCTTTAGTGCACGTGCGCATGAGCAGAAGATCGATAGCGTTGTCCGCTATGTCGTGCCTAAACTCCCTAATGCCGAGAGGAAAAAATGTCGACGAGTCGAATTTCCGATGGATAAGAAGGTCAAAGGCGGCGGGGCGACGCGGGGCGCACGTGGCGCGATCGCCCCCGCGGCAAGGGAGGCGCCGGACGAGGCGGGGGCGGGAGGCCGTCGGCCTGCGGGAGCTGCGGGCTTCGCTCTGCGTTCGCGACCGGCATTTCTGCCGCTGATGCCTCTTACGTAAATGCGGGGCCCGCGCCATTACGAAATTGTGTGGAGGCTTATGCAACGGCGGGACCGCGCTCGTCACACGGCACGGGCGTCCTCACTGCCGCGCCGTCGCCCATCCAGGCAGCCGCTGGCCTGGTTGGTTGGTTGATTGATTAGTCATTCCGGGCGCGTCTGCGTCTAAAGTTTTTAGTGCCGTAAGTGTAGTATAAAGGTCGGTGGCGGTTATCTTTCCCCCGATTGTTTGCGAGTTCCGACGCCGACCTGCGGGAATTTCCTCAAGCAGGTATCCCCCCACCAGCGGACCACCACTCCTACCCAGTGAGACAGCCCAGTGAAGCTCCCGACCGGTCTCTCGACAAGAGAGGTAGTGCAGTGCATTTAAGAATACGTGTGTGTAAGTAAGGGATGAGAATAGGTCAAGGTGGAGGAAGGAAAGATCGCGCGCGGTCCGTGGCCCGTTTGCTTATGGTACTACTCCGGCATTCGCCTGGTATTGATTGGAGAAGCCAAATTTTGGAAAACTACGTATCAGAGCAGCTGGCCACTACAATTCTCCTCCAGACAGCTGCTGAATTTGACCTAGCTATTTACAGTGTCAAAAATCCTGCCCCCGTCGGGACTCGAACCTAGGATATCAGTTGATGTCCTGAGCCCCCTGTGCCGGTCGCTGACCTCGTCATTATGGTCCTCCCCTCCGCCGTCCCCTGTGTGGGTCTCTCACTCGCCCCCTCCATTTTCCCGCCCGGCTTAGTTGCCTTCCTTATTACTTCTTACATTAATCTTGCATTAATCGTATTTTGAATTTTTTTTTTAATTTTGTGTATTCACCAACATAGAAAGCCCATGGAAGACCCATCGAAATTCTCTTGATCGCCGGCCCAACAATAAGTTTCATGGCATTTCCGGCGTCCTCTGGGTGACCCGTTCCCCGCCTCGTCAGTGATCTCATTGACCGCCAGGTTGCGTTCTCAGCCCCCGAAGCGTTGAGGCTCTAGGAAGCGATCGTAGCACATTCTTTTGCGCCGCCGATTCAGACATTTTATGTCCACTTGTCAGGAGAGTACCAACTAGGCAGGTTTATAAGTGTTGGATCCCACCACATCTCACAAAACCAGTATGATTCTCTGTGAATATCTTCGATCTGCCGTCCGTTGTTATCGTTTCTAAACTTCTGAAGGGAACCTGACTGAGGTGAGAGGAAGCCAAATGGCGGAGGTTCCGTGTCTCTCTGAATGTGGGGTCTGTACCGACGCGCCCGTCCGCGGGTCGCCGTCCGATGACGCTGAACGGCGGGGCGGCGCCGACCGGCCGCCTGCGGCTTCGCGCCGCTGCGGCGCCCGCCCGCCGCCTGTTGCCTAGCGACTGCGACCGCGACCGCGGCGCCGCTCCGCAGCCCTGGACGGAATTCCGGCCCCAGCGAGCGCGACTCAGGGCAGCGCTGGATGAACCTATCGGGGTGCCCTAGCGTGCGGAATGATAACTGCTTCATGTGATTCTTCCTTGATTGTTCTGTGTGTTTCAGAAATAAATTTCAAGCGAAGTTTTCACTAGTGGTTGTAATATACCTATATTTCTTTTAATATATCATGCCAGTCTACAAAATTCTCTGGTTATAAAGTTTATTCATCATTACAACCTTTCATAGACAAGCAAACTAATTTCATATCTTACAGTACAAAACAATAAATTTTAGAATTTTTTTTTTCCTTTCCGCGCTCAAGCGACATTTCCAAAAGTGAAATGATCTGTCCACTCAATTTAAGAGTATAACTATTAAATTCCTTCTTTATGATGCGTACCCATTCATTATTCCGCCAATATTTATTTACTTTTCTTCTTTCGCCTTTTATTCTATTAATTAACATTTATAAGACCCAATATTTAACTCTGTGAACATCTGATCACATGTTGCCGATGAAGCAGTGAATGCTTTCCTGAGAAAGCCACTCGGAAGCCACTTCACACACGGGAGTCACTTCACCACAGCGGCTCCGGTTGGATCTTCCTTCTGAGTTGACTGTAGGACATTTCGCTTAGTTTTTCGGTTAGAAAAGCAGGTGTTAATACAGTTGTGGCGAGTCTACCTCTTCGGGTCACTGTTAGCTACTAATTGCTGCTAATGAACCTTCGGATTTACGAGATTAAATTAGTGTTTTACTTAAGATTCTTAAAATTTAATCAAATAAGAATTAAAGATTTCTTGATCACGACTATTCTTCATTTGTTTCCGTGTTAAATATCGAACAGATACTTTTGGATCTTATTAAAAAGGCAGTGAGATTTATTGCTTACAAAATAAATTAATTTGTAAAGTACAATTTACATTTTACAATTGTATAATTCAATTTGAGTTATTCTATTAATCTAGAAGGTAGAATTAGAAAGATCCTAGTCGGTTATCAAACTATTTGAACTTGAGAGGGGATATTTATCCAAATGAAGGGTATTAACACTCTAGGTATTAAAACTCAAATGGTATGTCTTCGCCCGGGCATCGAAATGAAGACCTTTGGAGGTCTGAGTCTACCGATGTCGTCCTTGGGGACAACGCGAATGAGTGCTTTAGAGGCACCGATGGGTGACCCTACAAAGGCAGTTATCGTGTGTGCTATCCTGACGTAAAGCGATAGTTCGGTTCTCAAGATATTATTCATCGGTCTTCAAAACTGTGTGTTCAGGGTTGCGAGAAAATTCTCCAGAATTAAATTCAAAACTAATAATAAAAGAAACCTACACGTCGCCAATAACGAAGCTGTCAGTGTAAAACTGCCACTGAGCTGCCAAAAAAGAAATGCACAAGGAAATGTAGTTCCAAAAAGTCATATTAAACGAAAGAGAAGCACGGGTTATTTCCAAAGAACCAGTCTCCAGCAAAGGTATTTTATCATCAGACTTGTATCAATCGTTGACACTCTTCTGCAAGTTGGACATTTTTAAACATTTCTTAAACAGATGCTATGAAAAACAGTTGACTTTTTTGGCACAATTCTAGTTGTTAATCTTCTAACTACTGGCCGCAGCCCTACACCTGCATTTCATTTCAGGGTTCGATTCAGTTATCTTTAGTCGCTTGCAATCGCAGTTTAAGAAATGTGTTTCTTACATCGTCAATTATTTATGTAGTCACGAGCAGTAGTAATTTCGTAATTCTACCAAAGATACAAGAATGAATCCCACAGCACATTATAAAGACAAGCAATGATAATTTCGCACAAGCTTGCCTAGATTACAGCGAAGAGAGCTTCCAATTTTTGAATAAAACAATCAGCAGGCAAACCTTTCTTTTGTAAAAGAAGTGTTTAAATTGAAAATCCATAGGTGAAGGTCATCCAATATATCGCCTTTTGGATGTATATTTCTTTAACTTTTTTTCTTCCCTTTCGACTCCCGCCTTTAGGGTTTTTGACGGAAACAGTGTTACAATGAATTTACGTGGCCATCCTCAGGCAAATGCGGGTCTTGATGTAACCCTTCACTGTTTTCTAAATTTCATATTTGAATAATTTGGCTAAGAGAAGTTTTGCATTTATAAAGTGACCATTTTTTTACTATGAAAAGGAGGACGAAAAAATTTAAGAAAAATGTCCAACGTAAATAAATAAAAAAATGTATTAATTCAAACTAAAATACACTAATTATGCTTACACCCATTTTAATTGTTTAATTAAACGGGTATCTTTCCATTGAATTAATATTTGTTTGTCAATTTATCATTTTCTAACAATATATTGGAAATTTCGGAGAATGAAATGTTCTTCATATTGAATTTTATTCTACGTTCTGCAGAGTACCAACATTCAAATTGATTTCTCACAAAAAATCTGAATTACTGAAGCTGAAGTACAGAAAACGGCGAGAATTCCGCCGATCTGGTACACTAATCCGCACTGTATCATAACAACACGCACAACAGGTTGGCGCGGCATCTGTTAATTCAGAGAAAACCAGATTAGTTTTAAAATATAGAAAAGGATGACAGGTAGGAGGGCACTTTTCGAAGGACAGAACACACAAAGAGCATTTATTGTTAAGACCTTAGCATTTATTGTTAAGAAGTTGAGAGGGTGTTTGTGGGAAAATGGGGCGAATGGTTTTACGAATATCGGTGAGGGAAAGAGATCTTGGTGTGGAGTGGGTGGGGGAATCTGGATCTAATGCGTGGAAGATAATGTGCTTTTTGACCGAGATTGAATATTGGAGTATTGGGACATTTTGGGAGGAGAGAGTAATATTTTTGAGAGGTTTGAGGAATTCTATGTATAAGGTTACAAATCTCTCGCCTTTTATGATTAAAATATTATATCTGGAACACAATAGAAATGTTTGTACGAAATGAATTCTTCTAAAGCGGATGCATCGAAGTCCGAAGGACAGAACACACAAAGAGCATTTATTGTTAAGACCTTAGCATTTATTGTTAAGCGGATGCATCCTCACAAATTCTGCATTTGAACATCGTCTCGCTGTGGGCTGTGTGTGATACACATTCAAATTATATACGGAACTACGATATCTTGCCGATCCGGTGGCCGAGATCGCTAAGGCAGTAGTGCCGTAGCGAACTCGGACCGAAGGATCGCGGGTTCGAGTCCCGCCTCGGGCATGGTTGTATTGTGTTTCGTCCTTTCACCCCCTATCATCATCATTATCGTGTCAACCCACAGTTACCATACTGTTACAAGCAATAGTGGTCGCTAATGACCTAGTAGTTGAAGCGACCTTAAATAACAAAAAATAAATAAATAATACAATATCTTTACGTAAAGTATGTCCATTATTGTAACCATTCCTTATCCGGCTGTATTATCTGTAGTTGAATGTAACCATTTTATTGAATGTGTAACATATAGCCTCCTAATGGTACTATCCATGTGAAGAATTCTAAGAATTTCAAACTGTCGTTTCGCAACGTTGTAATTTTCGTATTGCAACTTTCGTCAAACGAAACGAGGGGAACTCGAATTGGAGGGTTTAACCTCACTTCAAGGGGTGTGGTGTCCTAAACTTCGCTGGGCGTGTTCCACTTAAAAAATTGAGGAGTGGTAGCTTATCGTCAGGGGGTGGCTGGGTCCAACGCTACCTCAAACGCTGAGAAGTGGTATAGAGGACTTACCATAAGAAGGCACCCCTTTGCCAAATCAAATGAACGTCATGCAAGGCGATGAAAATGTATATATAGTTATGAAGCAATTCACTAGCAAGCTAAGTGTTAATTAAATGTCAAAGCGGTCACTCTTTAGCTGTGCGGGCGCGCTGGCGGCCCAGCCGGTCGCCGCTAGGCGCCGCGCCGCGCGAAGTCGTGGCAGTTGGCGCTTCAGCCGCTGGGCGGCGTTGGCGTCGCCTCGCGGAGCTCCGCCGCCGCCGCCGCCGCCCCCGCGCTGCGCCGTGCTGGCCGGGAGGCATTAATAGCAGCGCGTGGGCGGTGGAGGGGCGGGGCACGGCCACCCGCTGCGTGCGGTGCCGCCCCCGCCGTTGCGCGCGTCCTCCGCGCCGCGCCTGGCCCATATCACAAGTGGCCTCTGAGAGCCCGTGAGAGAGGCGCAGGACGTCGCTCCCAAGCGGAGACTGTTGCCATTGCAGCGGACAGGAATGAGAGAAATTGACTTCTCAAGGGGTTTCGCGTTCAAACTCCAACACAAACATACTAGATCGAAACTGTATCGTAACTGGAATTTTGAGATAGAGGAGGCCAGAAAATCAACAACTTTCATGACTGAACGTATCAAATTATTTCACGAAAGTTTTCTATGAATATTTCCATTTTCCACTTTGGAAAAAATGATATAAATTATTTTCAATAGTTAATTAGACTGTGAAAGTAAATTTAGTTCATTTTATATTTCAAACAGCGAAATGACATTCAGTTTGCAGAATATTAAGAAGGGTTGTTTGTTTTTCTTCCATTTCGGGAAAGGTTTTTACCTTCAAACCTTTCTGGATAGTACATATCTAGACTGGACTCGCATTTCTGTTTCATGTGTTGTTGGTCGCGCAGATGATCAGCCATCCTGTTGATATCATTTCCTAGAAACAGCAAGGAATGTAAGGTGAAAAGCCTAGAAAATCCTTGAGTAACATAAAGTTAAGAAGGCGTGAACATCTGCTACAAATGCTTGAGGTTACGCGAGGTCACTAGTCTCTTAACCTTGGTCCGTAAAACTGTTATCATTATAATGAAATATAGTAATGAACACCCGACATGTCATAAGGCAGGTCTATTCTTCGATGTTCGTGAAGAAATTATTCTCAGGAAACTCGAAGAACCACCCAATTAAGTTATTAAAATAAATAAAATATTATTTTCCTCTAATTTTGTTCCTGAAATATTTACCAAATATCTTGCGTATCTTCATCTTTAGACCCCCTCCTCCTGGTCAATAACCCGCCATTTCCTTTTCGCCCGTATCTGAGAACAATATGTCTTGCAGTTCATGAGACGTGAGCAAGTCGGCTGCCATTCGTGCGTCCGTTCCCCGTCGCACCTTCCACCCGCGCACCGGCCGCACCACCCCCACACCGCGGCCCCTTCCAGCGCGCGTTCACCGCCGTGCCCAATCCTCTGTCTCGCCTCCGCCCCCGGCCACGCCACCAAGCTGCCCGCCGCCATCTTTGAGGCGCGTGCGTCACGCGCGTTCCCGCGCTCAGTGACCTCACCGCGCCCGCCCCGCCCCGCGTCCCGCCCCCGCCCCCTCGCGCGCCGCGATTAATCCCCAGGCACCCCCTCCGCCCCCGCCCCAGCCTCCGCAACCTACCACTCCATTGCCTCAGTCGCGCCGCCGCCGAGATTAGAAAGTACGTCCCCCTGGTACGGCTGCCCCGCGCACGTGCCCTCCCCGCCTGCCACGCCCCGCCCCCAGCGCCCCGCCGGCTGGAGCTGCAGGCTCCGCACGAGCGGCTGCTTCCGCGAGGCTTCCTTCGTATCTCAGGGGCGACCCGTAGCCTAGTAGCCGGCGCGCTACGTTTCTACGTCGCGGTCCCGCGACTCATATTTCCCCCTCTCTTCTCCCACCTTTCTCTCTCCCTTTTGATATCTCTCTCTCCCTCTTGATTTCTCTCTCTCCCTCTTGATTTCTCTCTCTCTCTCTCCCCTTCTCTTTCCCTCTTTCTCTTCCCCCCTCCTTCTCTCTCTCTATAATAGCCCTCTCTCCAGAAGAGGGGAGAGAATGAATAGAAAATCGCTCTGTGCGTGGCTCGGTTTAAAAAGCTGTTCGATCGTTCTTCGAGAATTCATCCGGGAAAAAACATGAAAAAGATCTGCGGTCCTCCCTTTCTATTTTGTCGCATTTTTGTGAAAGCTTTTAATAATATGCATTTACGACTGCATTAAAAATCCTGAAAAATGCAATGCAATTAAAATTGGCAGTATTTCATTGCATCTTTTTATCTTTCTTGATAAAATTCAGGAGAAACATAAAAGGAAAGATATTGTGTATTTTTGTGCAAACATAATACAATCTACCCCACTTCAAGAAAGAAATAATTGAAGTAAATGTTGCAAATGAAGTGAATAGGTGAATGTGTAGGTCTAGTTGTATTTCTTTTGACTTTAAAAAAATATGTTGTCCAGAAATATTCTAAATTTGCACAAGTATTTTATCATCAGTAGAAAAAAAGAAAAAAAACAAACTGTTATAAGCTCTTTCGAATCAATGGGCGCTCAAGTTTTATAGATAAGTCTCTGTTTTCACGAAATATGCAAATATGCGCCCATGATTACACAAATATGTATCAACAGGAAAAAACAGCTTAAATATGCATTAACATATTAATCTACATAGCATCATATAACCAAATATCGACGTAACGAATAACGAGTTCGAAAACAAGGGAAGTTCATTAGGAAGAGCCGCATATGACAATTGCAAAGAGACGATCAGAGAATAAAGCGAACAAAATTTGGTCTGTCTTATGTAGTTATATTTTACAAATAATTAAACGCATTAGAGCAAACGATATTCAATAAATAAACCAATATAAAATGTTTAGTTCTTGGCAGCCCCATCTGTATTCTTCACTGTTCGGAGAGGAAAGATTTTACTCCTCTTCTGCCCCTTACCTTACCGTCATTTTTAATGTATTCAGACCCAATTTAGAGCTTTATTGTGCATTACATACTAGAAGAGTATAGTATGCAAGTTGTTCCAATGCTTTGGACAGCATACGTGACTTTTGGATCCGAAATAGCCATTATTTTGTGTCAGAAAATTCGAAACATGTGTATCGAAAAATGCCATTATTTTTAACAAAACACACAAAACAATTTGGGAGAAGTGCTCTCATTTACATTTTTCCATTCTTTCACAACTTACAATTCAACAAATGTATCTTTGACTCTCAGATCCTGTTTCACAACTTTGTCGTTAGTCTGCCCATTATTTTGATTTTTTCTGTGTACTGGTAATAGTTAAACATGAATCAATATTATTGAGATGTAAAAAAATGCGTGCAATTTATAAAATAAACTCACAATTTCTGTGCTTGTATTTAGAATTTCGACAGATTATCTGTATTTTAGTTTTTACGTTCCCCAAAGATCCAAATAAGCACGTCTTCACTAATCAGCATTCTCTCTCTTCTGTTTACACGTATTAAAAAAAGTATAAAACTAGTGAAAGTGGGCCAAGCATGTAGCAGCCTTTCAAGCATACTATTTTGTTTTGTTTGGCAGCAGGAACCTTGAACCTCTTGGTAACTCGTCTCCCATCACGCCCAGTTCAATGAATTGTGGGTCACGTCGCGAAAGAAAAAGCACAACGTCGTTTCGCATTTGAGTCACGTTCCATTCACGCTGGAAGTGCATTCTCGAGCGCAAAAGCTGCCAGGAAATGAATGCCCCTGCGTGTAGTCACTCCGCACCTCACGATGGCGCTCCTTGTGGAGCGCGAGAAAGTAATCGACGGCGACAGAGCTTGATCGATTGCACTCCGAGCTGCGCGGTTGATTTGTGAGCTTTTGTTACAGAATGACAGGCTGCCTATTTGCTCGAACGACCTTGTCCTTCTCCTTCTTGACGCAAAATCGCGATGACTAGTACTAGAACCACAGAAAACTGTTTTTTGTGTAGTCTTAGAATTTTCCCTCGTCGTTATTGAGTAAAAAAGAAATATCATTAGTACCATCCAACGTTTAGTGAAGGTAGTCTGGCGTCTACGAAAAAATGAGAGTGGAGAATTATTAATTTCTATGAAAATGCCTTGGTGAGCATAACGGTCTTTAATCAAGAAATGTATGTTTATGCTTCTTAACTCTTCACTCTTACATTACTTTACTTGAAACACCATTCCAGCCAAATGTAGCCAAATGTGAAAAAGGATTAACTGGGAAGCGTGTGTGAGGGAAACCTGAACGCGGGATGCCATCGGGCAATTCCTGGTCTCGAGGCGTTTGATTTTCTAAGGAATGCGGAGCTCTGATAGGCATAGACGAATCGCATGCCGCCGATTCATCGCCTTCCTCTGGGTGGGCAGGTATTCCGTTCCTTTTGTGTCTAGTAGGACAATGACTTCCGTTTGCTTGACTTTGTGTCCTCTACTCGTTTGTTCCCTAACCTGAATCAATTGATATTTGCATCTAGAAGAACACGTCAGTGTCTTTAAAACGCGTAGAGTCAATTTCTATTTCGTCTCTTCTATTAACTTATACAATACAGTTGTAATGACTCCATTATTTAATATAGTTGATATGACACTCGAAGAATGCAGGTGGATTTTCAGTGGAATGCTCGAGCGAAAACTCGCTTTTGTGTGTTGTGATTGACTTTTCTCTTTTCTGACACGATATGCTTATGTTTCAGGTTGGCGTCTGTTCGATCTGTGCAGCAGAGAGGAGAAATAGAGACTGAAACAGAATTCGAAGAGATCGAACAAACTGAAGAGAGCGACGAGAGGGAAGAGAGAGATGATGACACAAGGGAAGATGAGAAAGAAGAATCTCGAGAACAAGAACAAAAAGAAGAGAAAGAAGAGACCATAAAGCAGGAAGAGAAACCTGTTCAACAACGAAATGGGTAAGTTTGGCATGTTAATACGCCAAAAGATATTTTAAAATGAGAATTAAACGACTTGTTTACAGATATTATTGATTTTATTGAGAGTGAGAACGTCTCTATAACTTCTGCGACTATATTTCATTTGTTAGCAAAAACGTATCTTTTTATATTTTGAAATCACCAACAGATATTGTTAATGGTCTAAAATAGTAGAGACTAAATATTACTCATTCAAAAGAATAGTATATGTTTAATATTGCAACTACTTTTCTAATATCAGTTTTAATTTATATAGACTATGTAATATTTTAAGAAGATTGTAACTTACAATAGCACTGAAATGCGCAGAATGTATGGAGAATTTCCCAACTCAGCTGTCGTAATTGAGGATATTGTCGATAAATACTTTATCTCTGGGCAATTTGCATCTCGAGCTGCCGCGGTGAAGAGCATCTTTCGATTTGAAATTGCACGAACTTTTGTATTTACATTCATAAATAATGTATGAACTCTGGCTATTTATGGACGATGCCCCAGTCAGTCTTGGAAAGCGTTTAAAGAAACTGAAAAGTGTTGTTTCAAGAAAAGATTTCGTTAGCCTGTAAGAAGGAATGCATCAACAGTGATCTATACTTTGTACCCATCAAATGCGAAGTAATGGAAGAAATTTAGAAGAAGAATTCACTAATTTCCATGATACTTGGACATTATCGACACAGACTTGATAAACACTGACAAAAATGTACTAGATAGCGTTGTGAAATTAACCAAACATTTTGAAATTAGAATTTAACGAATGCAAATAATAACACAATATTATTAGTAAAAATTCCATAACAATGTGTCCTCTCTCTCAGTTAAAGATCTTTAATGAAATGAATTTGCTCTACCGTATTAACTAATTTATTGCAAATAATATGTGTAATGTACATTTCAATGTACATTAAGGTAACAGAAATCAATTTATAATTCTCCTCTTGTTATTTCGGTCGAATTTATGTTCGTGTTTGAGAATTGTCTATCCTTCAGTAATGGAGTTATTGTAAGCAATTAGGATTTTACTTTAAATTTTCTTTTGTATTACATGTGTCTCGAAATTCGTAAAATGATTAGGCGATTGTATGTAACCCTGGGTACTTGAGTTTTGAATTAATATACATCTCGAAAATCAGTTTCACTTTTTTTTTTCGTCTTAAAATTCTGAGAAGTGCTGATAATCGTCTTGAAAATCTCTTCACTAGAGCTCGAGAAACGGTGCATTATTTTTCTCTCCCTTAGATGTTACGTGGTACTGTTAGAATGTTAATTTTTTTATTAACCAATTTGGAAAGACACATTGAAATAATCGTACAAATTAGTAACGAGGACTGATGTAGTCCAGTCTTTTCGAACTGTCGCTCTTACTGGCAGATCGCGAACGCAACTGTGTTATCAGTGGCTGCTCTCACAAGCGCCTTTCCCTCCGTCTCCTGCGAACGCGAAGAGAAATAGGAGAGCATTTGGTAAATGACGTCCTGGGGAGCGAGCCATTTAGCTTCAGAAAGTATAACGAATATTCATGAAATTAATGTCCGTTGAACTTTAACAAAGAAACTTATGTTAATTAATGAATATTTATTACGCAATTTTTGTATATGAAATGAATGAAATTATTACGGTATGTTTTTTAAAAACATGAATTCATGTTGCTTCTTCCCCAATTAGAAAATGTTGTCTAATTTAGTACAAAACTTGCTTTGTAAGCAAGCTACTTTGTGTAAAATCTGCCTAATATAATTTTCTGAGGTAAAATTATTATACTAATTTAAATAAATTCTCAATTACTATATACTCTACTACATTTTATATGTATTTACAAATATAGCAAAATGGGGGAGGGAGTTGTTGCCTGTTGCAAGAGAACTATCTGATTTCGGCTCTGAATTCGAATCTTTTTTCGGCTTAAACGACTGTCTCTGTTCTTTAAGAAACACTTTTTCATCTGACTATAAGAATAATGGTGTTGTTTTCTTACACCTGAAAGGACACGCCCTGAATAATTTTAAGTCCAATTATATTGAGTTCGCAGCCAAGACCCCAGCCCAAATCGAATGCGAGATCAGGCCTGTCTAGGTTGCGGCCACGCTTACTCACTCACGAGAGTTCGCGGACACAGCGTCCAGAGCAATTGCCGCGAGGTTAAAATGTAAGGGTTGTACACATTTCACCGCGGTGGCGGTTCGGCACTAAATATATAGCTCATAACAGTCTTACGGAGAAGTTAGTTGACAAATATTGCCCCAAATTTAGCACACTATAATACTTTCATTTCCCTGCTAAAGCAATGAAATTTTCCACTAAAATCAAATACACGAGTAATATTTGAACTTATCAATTGAGAGTAAAATTAAAAATCAAGAATACCACGACCACCTCCCATCACCCCACCTGCCTCCTTCCACCATCATCCTATCCCTTTCACCCGTCATCATCACCCTATCACTTTATTCAACATTCCTTGCAAAAGGCAGGAGGCTCTCTACTTAGTTTATTTTGTGATTTGATATCTTGAACTTAATATGACTTTCAAATCGAGCGATGGATTGATTGACAAATTGAATTGAACAGAAATTTCAATAATCATCGTGATAGCCTCCCATCAGGGGCCATCTCCTCCCGCAGCGAGATCGCTGAGAATTGCTTGCTCACTTGTTGACCGGCCGTGAATGTGTAAATCTCTTCCCTGAAGCCGAGCAACTCCAAACCGAAAGCACAACATACTCGTAAGAACACGTTAGGATTACACCAACAACTGACAGCGGGCCGTGAATGGGCACTCGGGCGTGCGCTGCGCTGGCCGCCGCCGGCGGCGCGAAGGACGTCAGTGGGTGCATTGTGGGTGCATTCGCCCGACGCCGCGCCGGCGTGCGCGCGCGTCAGTCTGCGCCTCTTGACCTTCACGTCGAAGGTGGGACGGAGGCGCTACTCACAGCTCCTCGCAGACACCGCCGCCTCTCGATGCAGCCACTGCTGCCGGACCGCTCACCGCCAGCATCGACGCAGTTACCGTCGTCGTCGACCTGCCTCCTCTGTGGTGTTATCTTTACGTGCCGTTTCCGTCTCAAACAGCTGTCGTTGCCTGTGACTTCGATCCACCTTTTCCTAGACCTGTAAAGTGTGTTTTTAGCTAAGAGCCGGTATGGCTGCTGACTCGCCTGCGACACTCGGGAGGTCCCGGCAATGGTGGATGTCGTCATTTAGTGGAAGATACCAGAGCTGCCGGCTGCTAGAATTCTTAACGCAGCGGCTGAATTCGACCCACCTCTTCAGCTAGTCTAACTATGGAGCTAGGTCGAATTCAGCCGCTGGGTGGAGGAGAATTCTAGCGGCTCTCATTGGTAATTTTCCATGGTTTCTCCGATCACCACCAGTAAAATGCCGGAGCAGTAGCCTTACAAACAGGCCACGGATCTCGCGCAATCTTTCCTTTCTCTTCCTTGTCCTGTCTTCACCCCTTACACTTAGATGCAGTACGCCACCGCACATATCGGAAGAATAGTGAAAGCTTAGAGCATGTCCCGGATGTAATGGTGCCTTCCATTCGGGAAAATCCGCGACCGACGAGTATGTTGGTGTAGGATTTCATCCATCCAGTGGGGGAAGATCTCCACCACCTTCGGCAATAAAAACGTACGCTGCACTCACAATAATGACCTTAGTAGTTGACGCGCCCAGCATCACCAATCAATCAATCAGTCAATCAACCAGTGGTGGTGTCTACTCAGTTGTAGATTTGTGCACTTACCACTTTTATTCATTTCAATAACTCCCCCCATATTCACGGTTTACTTTAGATGTGTAGATTGAACATTATCATTTCGTCAACAGCAGTATTATTATTTGAGCAACGATCCTTTTAAAGCTCGCTGCACGATCTCTGGGCGATGAGGTTCGCAGTCATGCCGACAAAATGAGTCATGACCGAATGTTTCTCGTGCGCACGCATCTCTAAAATTTCGTAAGCCTCTGTATAAAACCTATCGAATGCCATAGTGATTTGTATGGTGTGTACAAACATCGTTGCGGCCGGTGCAGGTATAAAAGCGTGCGCTTATTTCTGTTGTGATTTCTATCGTCATCGTTGTCATTGATGAAAGTTCATGGGATTGTTGTCAGTCCATTCTTCGAAATCTCTGTTACCATCAGCAACGTTACATCATTTGTCGTCATTTCGTATTGTACGTATCTTCGTAACTCTCGTCATCCGCTCACCAATGTCACTGATCCAACTCCCTGCACCACCACAACTACGCAACTCATTCGCATTCAGCAAAACATCGCAAACGAGTAGTGCTATAACAGCTCAAATAATTTCGCTTTATTTGTAACTTTTGCAATTTTCGAAAATTCTGAGAGATCAACCAAAATCTGACAAACGCTATTTTTATTAGCGTAGTTTGCACTATCCGAGAGAAAAAATGGAGCCGTTTTTATTGCACGCAAAATTACGCGAAAACTTCTCGTAAATGTAATGAAAATTTTCATGTGCGTGTTTTGATCTATTCGAACGTCTCCGTTTCAAATTCAAGGGGCCGCGCCTTCAGCCAGGTCGATCGGGAAATAACAATTTTTAAGAAAACTTGCCTACGGCTGTTAGGTTGGTTCACAGATAAACAAACATACCGAAGGATAGATGTTTTGCCATAAACCAGATTTTTTTTGTACCAAGGTTCGTTTACCAAGTATTAAACTGAATTCTGACGTCACAACGTATTCGAAGAAGTTATTCACTACATTTAGGAGCAAAAATTATCCATTTTTTGAATATCTTTAACCCACAATACAAGTTTTTTGTGTCGAAGAAAAAGTGCAGTTTCCCTGTACAGCATTGCCATATTTTCCCTACTCTACGTAAGTAGCATTTGAAAAAGTAAAATGCCTATCATTAAGCTACTAAAACCAAAGCAACCGTATCTACCAGGTGGTAAGTGCGGGTGCACTTGTACCGTCGCCGCCGCTGTCACCACCACCGATACTACTGTCAGTCCCATTCCCGCCCCATCAAGCGAAACCCCGTATGCGCTGCACCTCCGCTTGTTGGCACCGTTCGTCCGCTGTCGCCTGCGCCGGTGCAGTCGCCGGCTTCGCCGCCGGCTCCGGCCTTGGATCGCGAGGTAAGCGAACTGCTGGAAGGCCCTGGGTGACGAGGCGGCAGTTCTTGCTCCGGCGGCGATGAAGGTCGGGAGGTCACACAATGCGACCATTGGGGGCGGCCGGGGGCGATCGCACTGTGCCACCTGCCTCCACTGCACGGGAACCAAATACGACCGGGAAGAAAATAAGTTGGTTTCAGATGTGGCGTATTTGAATTGCTTATGAACGATAGTTTCGCAGTGTTTTACTAGAGTTGATCCATAACATACGTAGAACTTCTCTTCATTATCATTTAAGTTATTAGATTTCAGTTTTTTAATATCAAGTTTTACATGCATTTAATGTCTATTTTCCGTTTCTTGCTTCTGCACAACAGCCACCTAACGTTTTCTTCCTCCATTGGCGACATTATTCTATTCATCTTTTGCGAGAATTCATAATAAGTGCATTATCCGTATTCGAGTTATTTAGGGACGGTTTCTACCAAGAACCTTATCTTCTTAACAGGATTTGAAATCTGAATGCAATTTACATGGGCTGTACCACTTCTCGATATTTTCAGTTATTTCAGACATATTTCCCAAGAAGGAAAAAAAATCTGATTTTTTCACAAGACACTTGCTTTCAATAATCTGGAAAAAATTTGCACGTCTTAGGTTTATGAATGAAGTAGTGTAACTATAAACAAGAATATCTGCATTATTTGTCGATTCCCATCTTGAGCACACAACGCTGCTCCCTCGAATGATAAAGCTGCAAATATCTCAGCATAAAATATGACCTCATCTGTTGTTGATTTTGCATCCTTACTCCTGCGTAATACATATATCAATGGACCGAAGGAAAAAATAAGTTCACTTTGAATGTTATTTTTAATTATAAAATTATGTTATTGTACGGTCGGAGAACACTTCTATCACTACCGTATTTTTTAAGTGTGATGAGTGCCTTAACCATTTCTGAGCGTAGGCTAGGAACGAAGCTTACTCTTTATCTCTTCTCCTTTATTGACCAGGACGTGGTCTGTCTTTGCCTTTCACTGTATGAAAGATGGTATGGTTATTTTAAGCGAAGAGAAAATGAATGTTTTGGAATGAATCTTCATCTTCCCGTATACAGGCGCATCTTCACGTCCTTCAGCCACCGAGACAGGGCGATATTGCTTTGTGATGGGATAGTTATTTATGCACCAAGAGCGTTGTAAGGGCTCTAATGATCGTGCGGCGACAAAGTACCAGGGAGTTTTGTCACCCCAGATCATTAGAACCAATTAACGCCCGTGGTACATACAAGATTTTATTTGTGCACGTAATTTTACGGTTTGTCTTTTTATATTTCCCTCCCATGATTTCCTTTCATAATTTCCTCCATAAGAGAACACCTAGCATCATTCAACTGTTTTCATATTTCCCTCGTAACTACGATCCTCTCGATCCAGGTAAGTTATGCGTCGTATATAGAACTCCTTATCGACGGTAGTAACAAACAATAACCTATCTCTAAAAAATAAAAATAATTGTATGGAACTTAACCATATACTGTATTCTTGGAATTACTATGTTCTAGCATTATCAACTATCCTTTTCCTCCACAATCAACAAAATAGAGATTCCGTGAGTTAAACCTCAAAGGGTGCACCAGACTACAATGGTTTGTTTTATGACCAGAGACCAAGCTAGTACTTGGAAAACACTCGCTCACGCTAGAGGACTACCGTTTGTCGAGGGCCCATAGAGGCACCGCGCCGCCTCCCGCCCCGCGCGTGTTTGTCTCCTTGGCGTCTTCCGGTGCCTCCGAGGGGCCGTCGCGCGGGGAGCCTTTTTTCGGGCGGTGGGGGGCCGTTGACCCCGCACCGTGCCCTCGCGGAGGTCGCCTGTCACGGCGCGGCGCCGTGGCGCGTCGCGTCGCGT
>BOPP01000024.1:11230428-11259561 GCA_017312745.1 Gryllus bimaculatus
CGCGACGGCGCCCGGCCGCGCAGCGGGGAGAAAACGCTCGAAATGTCAAAGAAGGTGCAAAACACAGGTTCGTGTTTTAGGGCGGTTTTGGGGGTCGCAGAATTAACCCTTATCTGCCTAGCTTGTCCGTGTGGGTACTTTCTACGAATTTGTAGCTAGTTCATACTTTCACCTTAAAATTTTGCAGTGATACAATTAGAACTTCATGTTGTTTTCCATGGTGTTTTCATGGTGTTTGTTTTTTTTTCAAAATAACTCAGGCTGATAAGGATTAAATCTTATGTCAATAACACACACGAAATTTTCAAAATTCAAAATAGTGGCATGTTAATAATTTAATTTATTAATATTCCACGGTTATATGTTTGTGAACTAACCTTCTTTAGAGTCCGGATCGGATTCCTAAGCTAAAGTCGCAGCTAGGAGGGTAAAACTCCACCTCCGAAATGGTGGTGTTGCATCTGCCGCTGTTGGAGTTATTGTTACCCAATGTAAGAGCTCTGGTTACTTGGAATGTTCATGTAATGATGTGATGTAATGGTTTAGAATGCCCATTTATTTGTCTGCCTCTAGAGTTCTTAGATTTTCATAAATTAAAAAAAAAAAAGTCTTGCAGATTTGTTTTCTCCTCTCAAATACCCCTTCTCCTACCTACATTCCATTAACAAAACTTTACAATGATGTTAAACGTATTTTTACTCTAAAACTATTACCTTTTTCTTTTAAAAATAATCACTACAAATGTAACTAACGCAACAACCGTAACTAACAAAACAAAATTATCCAATTACAACAAATACAATAAAGCGTCATGTCATTATTTGATAGATGATTAAAATAATCTTTCTGCAGTATCGAGTTTGGTGTCACTAGTTTTCACAAATTTCAATCCCTTTTATTTAGAGAAAAATGGTCGAAGTGTTTTCGAGTCGTGCTCACTATATATGTAATTCTATACTCCATAATGACGCATATTTGTAATGCTAATTATTGTAGGATTCTTGTGCATAAAATTGAATATATTTCGATTTCCGTGAATTCGTCGCAAATCTGAGATGCCGTATCGTAGTGTTCCTTGAAATTGGGAATTAAATTCCAGATAATTCCTTGTTTTGTATAACCTGGAATTGCTCGCCTGATATCGTATATTTTGTTGAAAACTGTTGGAGCTACATAGCAATTAATTGTTTCCTCCTAATAAGAGTACACAAGTAAAATAACGTTATCCAATGTTTTTTATTCGTTTAATAGAGCCTTTAATTTAGAATACATTTTAAAAAGTAACAACCGAAGGGCATGCTTGAGGACTATGGATAACCGTAGATTCATACTCATAGCTTACGATAGTTGAGATCACTTCATGTCTTCATGTCACGGAATCGTTTCTACCCTTCAGTTTTGAAAAAATAAATGAAGGGGGAAACGATGACTACAAGATATCTAAATATAAGAAGCATTACTGAAATATTTGAATAAAGAATCAGAAAGGGGCGAATTCTAAAAGTAACCTTCTAGAGGCTTGAAGATGGGAAGGGTGGAGGTCCATTTGAAGATGGGTTTTTTCCTGCTAAGTTTCTTTAAATACAACATTGAATCTTTGAAGTCTGAATCAATGAGTCCATCATTCTTCACTTGCTCATTGTGTCAGTCGCCGAGAAACATTGAGATACAGGTTTGAAAATAATGAATCAACCAGGAAGGAGAGAAAGGGACCATGTTCCCACTATTCTTTTAAGAATGAAAATATTTTTAAAAAATCGTCATTAAATCAAATTCCAAAACGTTAAAAAAAGTGGTACTAATCATGCAAGATACTGTTTCCGACATCATGTCCAACTTTTTTTTTATATTGACGACCACCTTAAATAAATGAAAATAACATTGTGGAGGCCAATGTAATAGAACTATCAAAGTTCGTATATACATAATAGCAAATATAATTCATTGTACAGAGAGAAAATGCTAGATGGACAACTATCTCTTCTTCTACTTTGCGATATTCGTGCTTTATATTCTATGTTGTACTCCCATTTTCATTTCTAAATAATTTTGTTTAATTGGAGTGTGTCGAATCTCACAAGCGCGCGAGGTTGTCCTCTCTTTCCATTTGAAATGTTAGTTTAAATGATATAAAATGACCCAAATGTAATTCAATCTAATGTCTTACTGAAATAAATGTTAATTCATGTATTAGATGCCGAGTTGTCAATAAATGTCGAATTGATGAGAAGTAGTATCGCGTTTCATGGATCTATGCTACAGCAATATGAAATGCCTGGGCTGAACGTTGATTGTCAAGATTCGTTTTTTATATTATTTGCTTTCGATAGCATCTCCAGTTAATTATTTTTATGCATTTTCTCTCTCATCAGTTCTTTGAAGTGACTGTGAAGAATGAGCACGTCTTGTATCCCAATTCAATGAATCTGACGGTCGTCTAATGCTTGGAAATGAAAGTTTATTTATCTGGTATAATGCTCCAAGAAGGGCATCCTCGAATTTACTTATACAAACGGGGCGGAACTGCTACCTGTTTTCTCTATCCTGGTGTTTTGCATGTACTTCGGTTACTCCAGCTTCCAGTGATTTGCCTGTAGAATCATGCTCCGTTGAATTCTGATCCTCTTACTCGAACCGACATTCGATATATGGCACTGGTTTATATTTTCAGATTCTCTCCTAAGTAGAATTTCTTAAAACAGATGCTTAGTTATTATTTTTCTGCCGTAATGGAGAAACCTATTGATGGTATGTTCAGTTTCTTCTCTACTTTTTTTTCATGACTGTTTTCAGGTTCACATTTTCGAGTTGTAAGCAAGTGAAGCTACATGGCCTCGTGGTCTTCATTAATTCCTTGGAAGCGACGAGCCTTACCGGCCCGAGTGGTTTCGCGGCTATAACAGTCACGTGGAGTAGTTTTGCATCCTCGAAAAATTTGATCTAATAATAATTATTATTGATATTATCGTGTTCGTTATTTTTAATTTATTATTTAAAAAATTGGAACGTTATTAAACATTAATTAAATCATCGAATTTTAATTGTTTAAAATGCATAAACATTTATAGTTTGTGACAGATAACCTGTAGTTAACAAAAGGAAGCACATTTTAATCAACTAACGATTCCTGTATGTCACTGTTTCCATGCGCCTCCCATAGAAAACAATGCACTTTTTCAAGCATTGCAATACATTTTTGGCATTGGATTCTATTTTCTTGAGAGATCGGTGGACTTTTTGTTGAAATACTGCTGAAAACATCGAAAGAACAGAATCAATTTCATTTAACATTAATTGGAAATTGGCAAGAATGCTGATACATCCCACGCCATTACTGAAGGTTAAAAATAAATACTGAAAAAATGGTTTTAATATGTAGAGATTCAAAATTCGTGTATACTAATGAGATAACGTGTTCTCCAAAATGTTTTTTGGGAGGTTTTTCTCGTCATGTCTAACAGCAACCGTCGGAAACGAGTCATCTTTTTATTTGGAGTTCGGGAGATCCTTCGGAACACAATCCCGCCATTGACTCAGTTCGCGGAAGGAAGAACGAGAAAGCACGCGGGCGCGCTTCAGTGAATCCCGTTGCCTCGCATTATGCCTCAGCCAGATGGACCTCGTACACAGCGACCACCGGCGATAACACTGTGCAGCACCGCGCATTCTTATTCTGCCGTAACGAAAGGATAGGCTTTCAAAAAGTGCTGATAACAGCTCTCTCGAAAATGACGACGGCAGCAGTTTCAAAAATGTCGATAAAAGCAGGTTCAAAAATGACAAGTTTCCTAAAATGACGAAAACAACAGTTTCCTAAAATGACGAAAACAACAGTTTCCTAAAATGACGAAAAACAACATTCTCCTAAAATGACGAAAACAACGTTTCCTAAATGACAAAGAACAGTTTCTAAAATACGAAAACAACATTTCCTAAAATGACTAAAAACAACAGTTTCCTAAAATTACCGAAACAACAGTTTTCCTAAAAGACGAAAAACAACAGTTTCCTAAAATACGAAACAGTCGTTTTGAAAAATTAATGTTTCTGTTCGGTAGCAAGAAAATAATGCTTTCTGTCGGTAGAGGTCAAAAAATAATGCGTTCTGTTCGGTAAAGGTAAAAAATAAATCAGTCGAGGGCAAGACTCCATGGCAGTACATACAGAATGTGGCCGCGGAAGCATCTGACTGGAAGATATCACAATGTACTTTACCAAGATGTTGCTATAAGAAGAGACCGCTTTGACCGCTACTGCTTGGTCATTGTTGGCATTGTATGCAAGTTATGGCCATCCACTCATTTTGTCAGTGCGTTAATTTACAGTTAGCTCATTTGTAAATGGCTTCATCACTAGCTATTGCAATACGTTACGTTGCATAACGTTAATTTCTGTCAAAGTCCTCCCTTTTGTACAAGATGATGCAACCAACATACTTGCTAATAGAAACGAAATTACATTAATCGCGTCTATTAACCCTAGTGTTAGTAGAGACTGAAAGATTCGAGGAATAAAATAATGAAGTGTAGAGTTTGTAACCCTCTTTTTGTGTTCTCTACCTACGCGCGGTAGAAAAGAGATGAGACGTCGTTTTCCTCACTTAAAAATGAATATTTTACATGAAACTTTTATATAAATTATATAACCTCGAAGAAAGAGCCATCTATTAATAAATCTAAAGTGGTTAAACTACGCCATTGTATTTGTCTAATAAGAAACTAGTATAGAATTGTCTGAATCAATAACTCAGTATTTAACATTACTCGGTATATATATTTTGATACAATATGTAAATTGTACATTTTCATACATCGTAACTGTTTTGCATTTACTCATTTCATATTTTCATCAATTTAAAATTAACTACTCTTCATAAGTGTACTCCTGCTAGCAAATTTTTGAAATCAGTGAAGTCAAATGAAGACAGTTGTTTTAAAATATTTTGAATTTGTATCTTCGTATCTTTTTCATACATTCAGAATTTTTTTTAGACACCTCTTTGTTTTTTGAAGGTCTAGTTTTTGAATAAATTATTTATTTAATTTAAAGTCATTCATGATCATAAATTATTTTTTATTAAAAACATGTTAACAGTACGTTTCATGACCCGGTGTCGGGACCTGAGGAAGAGGCGACACCGTGAAACGACACGTTGTGCTGTTAACAGTTTTTTAATAAAAAAACGTAGGAACATAAATGATATACAACTAAATAATTTATTCAAAATCTAGTATGTCAAAAAACAGAGAGGTGTACTGAAAAAAAATTGCAGACTAACTTTGCCCTACACCTTCAACGTGCGCCCGTAGTGATTATAACCAGGAACCGCCTCAGTCTTATGACGTGGAGCAGATAACTTAAGCAAAGAAAAGGGTGCTAATGTCATTTGGTTTGGCAAGCCATTCGTACCTGAACAAAGCTGAGAACGTACCTGAAATACAGCCAAACGGCAATTAAAATTCGCCAAATTATGAGAAATGTTAATTCGCGAAACCAAAGGTTCAAGAAAATTTGTTTGTTATGAGAAGCCTTATTAATATTTCTTTTAAATATCGCGTTCCAGTGCCTTGTGGACTAGTTCCGTTGGTGTTTGCTGAGTCACACGAATGAACCACTGCGTCTTTCGTTGCTAGCGCAGTCTCCCTTGAGCTGCAGTTTCCGATGCAAGTGCTGCTGCGTCATCGTCTCGTGCATAGAATGGGGCTCTACGGGTTAAGTGATGCGAAGTGAAACATCTTTGCTGCAAAAGAACTTTGTGTATGTGCTATGTATACGCAGTGAAAGGAGTATAATCGTCACCATTACAGGTTGCCTTCTTCTCTTGACCTACCAAAACAAACCATGTAACGCATCGAAAATAAAAGCATTTTTCTGTATGTTTCACTAGAGACGAATTGCCCATTTATTTCTCTTTCATAACGATAACTTGCTATGAGTTTACACTACCTTCTCTACTCTTCCCAGAAATTTCATTCTTTCTGCGACTTTTACTTTGAATTCACTTTGTGAATGATATTCCCTAAACAATGACAGTAACTATAATATTGTCTGTGGCAATTATTGACGGAAAATATTGTTAAATTACATGCGACCATCGTCAAGAAAAACGGGTTAATTAAAATTATTCTGAGCATAAACAAATACTTACTGATGCTCCTTTTCAGTTTAAAACTTCTCTCCATTTGATATCTTCGGATTCTCTCTGAACTCCCCTTCTCATTTCTATAGAATGGGAGTGAAATTCTTTCAACACGGAAGTGCAATGTTGTTTATTGTGATTTTTTTCAGAATCCGATTTTTCTGTAATGGGATTCTTTCCAGATTTCTTGAAAAAGTAAAATTATGCTAAGTGTAATTCTGGAAATAATTGACTTTGCTCTCGGGAGAAATCCAACTTGTAATAAATCAGAACCAACTACGAGAGAAGTGCTATAGAGTATTCATTTGTAACGAAATTGTATTTCAAAAGTAACTTAAAATGAAATAATTTAAGGAAAATAAAGAAATGTAGTTAATTTTAAGACATAATTTAAAAAAAAAATCCAAGTAAGAAACTGAAGAGTTAATAAAATGGATAAAATGCAAAAAATTGTTGAATATCATGACCCAAATCTGTTGTACGGATCGTAGAACGTACTTCAATAAACCTTTCTACATAAACGTCCTAGTTTCACAATACACAGTTTCCAGAATGCGAGCTTTGTATTTATTTACGTTCCAAGAATTAAAAACTCACAAACAATTTAATATTTCTCTATTGCCAATTCGTTCAGGAAATTGATAATCTGTTTTTAAGAATTATTGAAGTTCGTAACAATATACATTTAAAATGAAGAATTTTATTTTAATAGTATAAATAGTCATCCGCATCTAGGATTGGTGCTCTGGAACGAATTCACTAATTGGATGTTTTATTAAATATGTGATGTAAAATCGTTCAAATGTAAATTAATATCAAATGTCGCAGCGAGAAATTGTATAATATTTTCTACAGAATCGAACTCGGAGATACAATATTCTCGTGTTTCTAATCATTGTGACTTGGTCAAGGGTTTGAAGATTCTGGCTAGCTCGTGGAGAGACGTGTTTATAAATGTATTCACAAGCACCGTATGTTTGTAAACAAAAACGTTTTTAATCCAATCTTTCGTAACAGTGGGTCATTTTACTATTTTAATTGATGTATACTTTGTAACAAAGTACTTTTTTGAGCGTAGGGATTAAGAACAGACAGCGCTGGCGGACATTACTGCTCTTGCCATGATCGCTTCATGATCTTTCTCAATCAATCTAAAGAGAATACAAGCTGCCAATCTTATAGTTTTCATATTTTCAGTAGGATACCTAAGTTGTTTGGATATCTTTAGTGATGTGAAATTTTGTTGTGGGATGTCACAAATACGAGGCAGTTGATTCGACACTCCATCCCCTTCATTTATTCACTCCAAATACCTGGTCACAAGAGGAGATGGAAAAATCTGCTGCTATCGCTATCGCTGAGATACAATTGTTGACGTGATTCTCAAACGTCAGGCACAAAGGAGATGGGTACAACTTGTAGCTGAATGTGAGAACATTTTTATTCAAGCATTAGATATTACATTATTCCGAAAATTACTTTATTCCAAGTACTTTACATGAACCCAAAAAAACATTTTCAAACTTTGCTTTCGGATAGCGTAAAGGACGCCCTGATGTTTTGAAACCTGCAAACGTGCAATTTTGTTGCGTTTCGTGCAGTTTTGTTTGAAAGCGATTGTTTCCTTCATGAAATCTGTTCCTTAAAGATGGATATTTAAATAAGTTCATGTTCAATTTTTCAAAAACATGAGTAGTTTGCATGTAATTTGGCGCAAAATATACGCAGTTTAAAAAAATAATATTTTTTTCTCAAATACAACTTCCATTTTTTTTTTTAATTTCCTCGGATGCGGAAGAAGGGAGGCTGGCGTGGGACTTCAATTTCGCTGATCTCTGAAATTTAGATGTACGAGAAAGTATGTGCTGTTTAGCTCCACTAATTTCATCAAAATGGCTTATTACTGAAACAGCCATGAAGAATAATGCCACACGGGTTGCCGTCGGCGTGCACGGAGGGCGGCGCGGGCAGCGCTGGAGGCCAAGAAGCCTCTCCGAGCACCGTCGTGGCAGGGCTTCCGCGGCGGCGGCGCGGCTTCGCGGGCGCCGGCAGGGAGGGGCGCTCCCCGGTGGGGCGGCGACTCCGAGAAGCTGATTCACAGAAGGCGGCGTCCGCTACCCCTCCTCCCAGCCGCCCCCGTCCCCGCCCGCCCCGGCTGTGTGGGCGTTTCGCGAACACGCGCATCTTCCCGGCAACGCGTCGCGTCGCGTCGAGTCGCGTCGCCTCGCGCCGTCCGCTCTTGGCTCTCGCGCGCGCGTTCGCGGCCCGCCGACGCGCGGCGGCGGCGCGGGCGGAAGCGTTCGGCGGCGGTGGCGCTGGCGCCGTCGCGCGCGGCGGCGGCCGCAGTGCCTCGAGAGGTAGTCCGTTGGCGGCGGGCGCCATGCGTCGCCGCGCCACCCCCGTGCGCCTGCCGCCGCTGCTCGCCGCCACCACTGGAGGGACGTGCTTCGTCAGGTGAGGCCACGGCGAGGACGGGCGCCGCTGTCCCCGGGCGCGGTCCGTTCTTATTCTTCCATTAAAACACGAGGTCTGTTCACACTTCGACACCTATGTCGCTGTCGTCCAATCCCGTCGTCACTCTAGTGACGTTCAACCTCCCGATTGGATGACAGCGTCACTGCTGACGAAGTGTCAACGGACCTAATGTTTTAAACGAAGTATAGAGCGAGTACTGATCATGAACTTCATAGTTACCGAACGTAAAATTCTTATGACAAATAATTCGTTGTAATGAATGGCGCGATTATTAAAAGCATTCGCAAACACGTGTCACGTCGAATAAGCCAAACCAAAAATTAAATAATGTTCAAAAAATTAATTTAAGAAGTACATACTTTCTTAAACTATTTCAAGAACTATTTGGGTAATAAAAAAAGAAGGGTGCGGCGGTTCTGTTAATGAAATAACTAACAATATATTTATTAGTATGCGAGTATTTTCCTCTAATGCTTTAAGATATTTTATTGTCTTAACAGTTCATTTTCGATTAATGTTTTCTTTATTGCTATTTTTTTACTCGACAGTTTTGTTTCTCAACGTGTATTATTTCACAAAAACATTTTTGTGAAGCACATTTATCCACTCCCTTTTTGCTGTGCTAAAAATGACATTTTTTGACGAAATATTTGGGTCAGTTTTCTCAGTTCTATCCTCTTGTGTCATATTCGAATAATTTTCTAATCTGATGAGCAAACAGATGTTCATTTTGCATACAAATTAATTTTCTGAAAGTTGAGAATAATTAGATTGGAATTGCAACAATACGGATATAAACAACATGTAAACCTCACTTCCTTGAAGTCATGAGACTGGTTATTCATTTCCCCCATCTACTTGACACATTCTGATGTTAACACAATTGTTTCCAACAAATATTGTGAATAGTGAGAAAATTTGAAATAGTAAGAAACGTGTTGATTTCCCACGTCTTTGTCACAAAATCGAAGTACATGTTTCTTTTTCAATCATTGACTACAACTTCTAAACGTCGAAATATTTAGCTCTCCCCATCAAATCCATTTATTATCTCCTAGTGCAAATATTCTCTCGCCTGCCCGCAATGCGTTCTGAGAAAACTATTTTGAACGTGAGGCGCAGACGATGGCGGCGGCGGCCTGGCGACGGAGTGTTGGTTTGCAGGGGCGCCGCGCCGCGGTGCTTCGGTCGCCACAGCGAAAACGCAGCGGCCAGACTGCGGGGAAACGCATCTTCTCAAAGAGTAAAAGTAATGCGGGTGCTTCTGCCAAGGCATCGAACGGAGCTTTTATGGCGGGATAGGAAAGGACAGGACAAAAACGCTTTTGTGAATCGACCGCCAAGCGATTGCTTCGATCTTTGATTGATCGTCTCTCCGTCTCTATCCTTCTTTGAGCGCGTTTTTCCTTCTGCTGATTTTACAAGCGAGAAGCTGTAAGAAGTGTGCTAAAACGCAGGGTTAGTCAAGTGCAGTCCCGTTGCACCGCCTGCCCCCGACTGAGCGACAGAAACCGAGAGGGAACAGGCGTGCGTTCGGGGTACCGCGCCGAGCAGCGCATTTTGAGGGAAAAGAAAAAGGTCGATTGTGAATAACGATTTGCTATACTTTAACGGTATTTGATTTCCATACTAACTACACAACATGATAACGATACATCAATGTTATCGATTCAAAGCACAGCCGATATGCAGCTTGGTATTGATACTTGAAATGTTGATGGGTATTTACGTCCAATTTCAAAAAAAGGAAGTAAGATACTTTACTTATTGTTTAAACATTTCCCTACTGATGTAGGTAATAGACTTTATATTTACACAATTCCCACTGTGTTCCGTGTGTATAACTTTCATTTTTTTCACGTGGAAAGTAGTGCTTATTTTCTCTCTGACAACACTACCAGACTAGAAGAATGAATATTGCCAGAACATGAAACAAGAATGCAGTTTAAATCCATTACGATCTATTTGGAGTTCGTGGAAAACTAAAACACGTTTTGTGGGAAGTTTTCTCAGTGTTCCCTCATTTACCCTGCTTTTCATTTCCTCTGCCTCTCATTGTTTAATCGACATTCAAATCATAACAACATGCATTTGAAATGTTAGTGCGATTCCAGGAACCAATGTGATATTTCTAACTAATTTACTTTTTTTTATCGGTTTTGTAGTTTTTCCATCAGTACCTCAATAGCACATAAATTCATTCAAATCGTCTCCTATTCTGGAAATATCGACAACAAAAATGTCACTGTACAAATAGATGTATCTCTTCATCCCTAGTTGGGAATCTGTCTTTGACCATTCAGCTGATCTCTCTCCCCACTCAACCATTCTTTTTCTTGCAAGCTCTAGCTACACCCCGAGGCAGGGTGCGAGAACGCTGGCACTTTTGTCAAGCGTAATCTCAGATTATCACCACCACCGTCTCTTCCTTCTCGGCCGTTCGATTTCCTGCGCTTGATCACGAACTCTCTTTTGGAAGAACGTTGGACTGGCAATTGAAGAATACGTCTGTCGAGAACTTCATTGAACCTTTGCAATTTTTCCACTTTTTCCAAATTTGGGATTCTAGTACATTTTCTTCACAAACGAAAAAAGACACAATAAATATTAATGTCGTTTAATCTAATTTTAGTTTTACCCTCTTGTAAAATTTAGTACTACTATACGATTCGATGAAATTTGTTCCTTCGAGTTACACGTTATCTAAATTGAATATATTTCCATTTCTACATCGCAGCGAAGGAAATTTCTCATGGAAAACTATCTGATGACTTCGATGCTGCCATCCCAGTTTGTTTGTATTTATTTGTTCTGTGATGATAGCTTGGATTCAATATTTTCAAAATTATTTTGAATCGCAAAACTCTCTGATAAAGGAACGTAGAAGGTTTATTAAACAACCCATGTATAAGAATGCATCGCAAGAATGAATCAGTTTTTTGGGATCGGAAACTTCGTTGTGAAATCATGAAGTGGCTATTTGGATGCTTATAAACGTTGTCATTGCCAACAATAATACTTAATATAAGAGCAGCTTTCGATGGCTTAGCCATCATCATCAGTTGTCTGCTGGATGGAAGCCACAAAACGACTACGTAGTCGTTTGATGCCAACTGATGATGATGGCTAAGCCATCGAAAGCTTATCTTATATTAAATACTATTGTTGGCAATGACAACGTTTATAATTATTTCATGAAAAATGACAACGATAACGCACCACAACACCTACATTTGGATGTTGTTTAAATGCGTTTACGTGTGTATGAGTGCGTGCGTGTGCGCGCGTGCGTGCGTGTGTGTGTGTGTGTGTGTATGCGCGCGCACCATCCGCTGTCGTCCGATCATGTTAACATCAAGTTCTGCTCACCAAAGCCCCTCTTCAAAGCGTCAGCAAAAGACTTCCTCCTCTACCTGGCGGAAGTCAACGAAGATTCGGGTTTAATGAGTTGCCTCGAAATGAGTCTCTTCTGCGAATCTGGTTAAACATCTCTGTGGTTAGAGGGGGTACCATAGAAGCTTTGACTCTCTTTGACATTGCTTCCTTGACATCTCCGTTAAGAAGTGCATTTATTTTCTAATGCCCAGTTAACCACTAACAAGACCTCGTTTGGCAGCATGAAGTAATCTTTTTTTTCGTTTTATTCTCTTAAAAACAGAAATATTGGCGAAAACATCTATCGATATTTCCCGCACCACACTATTTTAAAGATCAAGACTTATTTCATTATTTAGTAAGAAAACCAAGTCCGCATTGACTGGCAATATTTAAATGTGAAAAGGAAATCTTTTCATTCGAATTTCTGAGGGTTTTCCGCGTTTTGTTTGGTTGCAAACACCTTCAATTTAATTTATTATGACTCCTGAAGCAGAGGTGAGCTTAAGCTTTTAAATGAATAGGAGGACACAATATATTCGTAATTCCTGACACAGACTGGAAAAAATAATTTGTAAATGAATACACTTCAAACTTCTCATTAAACGTGACTGTTCAGTTTCGTACATTCGCTCTAAGGTTACACCTGGTGTTAGTATTTCTGCTGTAAGAATCCTTCCTACCTCCCTTGTGCACCCTGCAAAGTAAGACGTGATTTTTCGAAATAGTCAACTATGAGTATAAAGACTTCCAGGAGCCAGGAAGCGATAAACGCGCCTGAGTAATATAATGCGAATGAGTCCGGATTCTTTTCGCTGTATTTGCTCTAGTTCTCAGTATTTCTTTTATGCCTTTCGAGAACCAGTGTTTAGTTGGAGACCTGCATTTCTCAGAAGTACGCGTGCGGAATTTGCCAGGAAGTGCCTTTACTGTTGTAGTGCGTAGGAACCATCTTCACATTCTGGGAAAAATAGTTGGAAAAAGTATCTCATGTTATTGTAACCGTCTTAAAAATAATTGTTGTACATACAATTCCTAGTATCCATTATCATGAATTTTACATGTTAAAATATGAGACAAATGTACTATATATTTCGAAAGCTCTTGAGTTCTGACAGGGTTTCGAAATCTCAATGGCCTGTGAATTTATGAGAGATGTTATATTTTGTTTAGTATTCCTGAATGTCACAGATTTATTTCTTGTGAAAACATTGCATTTTCAAATTGAGTAATCCAAAAAGTGTTGTTGTGTTCGTTAGTTTCAGAATGTATGATTTTAAGGTGCTCTGACTTTTTGTATTAATTTTATATACTGGAAACAGTGTTTCAGCATTTAATGCAGCTTTCATATCTCTCATATATTTTCGATTAATTTGGTCATTTTATAGCTACTTATATGCCGATATTTTCTTGAATAAATCCTACCTAATGATATTATGCCACCATGTGTATTGTTAGCCGTAGTTCAGTTAAATGAAACTGCGAATATCCGTGATAATGGAACTTAATGTATATTGCATTCTGCACATCCGAATACTTATGTACTTGTACATGCCGAATACTTATACTTATTTACTCGGGTATTCGATCTACAATTTGTCGGCCTTTTCTTGCATCTACGTGGGCTTATTTTGAGAGAATACATCTTCCTTTCCGTTTCATTTCGCCACATTTGAACTTATGCCAATCTCGATCATTCTACACTAATTCGACACATCAAAGTCAAGATGCTACATCGCTTTGTCAAAACAACTTGCATTATCTGCACAGCGAAATCATTATTTTCACACATTTTGCACCATCGTATTTATATGAACAAATGCAATTGTTCCAGCCGCCTTTACCTCAATCAGAAATGCGATGTATTATTCTTGGATTAAATGGACAAAAAACAGGAATACTTTAATCGTTTTTGAGGAGGTTTGCTGCAATGGGTTTTCCGCGGAAAACTTTTTCTAGAAAAGTCGACTTCTTCGCTCCTTCTGGACGCACGGGGACTCGCGCTGCAACTGCAGTGCGCTGTGCCAGAGGGGAGAGGCGCGAGACAAGTATACTTCGATTTATTTATAATGGCACTCGACGTTTAATCGACAGTTACGGAGTCATCCAATCAGAAGGTTAAACGTCACAACAGTGACAGTCTACGTAGAGACGTTCAAGCATCCGATTGACACAATAACTGCTCACTCACGTCCACTGCCTCAGCAAATAAATCAGATTTATTAGATTAGATTTATTTAGTCAAAAAACAGTATGTGACGTAGGGAGGAAAAGATTATCTGCTCACGTTTGCTCCCGTCATTTTAACTATAAATAGTTGAAAGGTGAGTAAACATAAATAAAAATAAATTTAAAAAATCGTAGGATTGGCAATATTTGAAAGATAGTAATTTCTGTTTCTGAGTTATAGAAAACTTATTTGCATCTGTAGAGATGTAAGTACAGACGCTCGGCGCGGCGGCCGAGATACCTGGCGCAGAGGGCGAATGTGTGCGTGTGCTAGCAGGACAATCGTGCCTCCGCACTTGACTCATCCTCCCCTCGCTGCCCACCTCATCCCTCTCCTCCCACGCTCATCGCTCCGCGACTGTAGCACGTGTCCCTCTCGGTGTCGCGCTGCGCAGAATAGGAGGAAGTTTGGAAGTGCTTCGTGCGCGAACAACTTTTGTTGGATTTTGCTCATCTTCAAACACCCATACTGTCGACTGCTGTTTACTTTCGGGCTCATACGCGTAAATCCACGATTCATCACCTGTAGCGATGTCATAGACGTGTTTTGAAGCACCGCGATCGCATTTTTTGATCATTTTTTTCGACCAATCGACACGAGTCTTTTTTTTTAGTGATTGACAAATTGTGTGGGATCCAACGCGAACAAATGTTTTTGACAGTCAAATGTTCATGCAATATTGAATGTATGCTGGTCCCACTAATGCCTAAGGTTGTCTCAATCTCACGATAGGTCACATGACGATCTTGCAATATCAGTTCACGCACAGCATCAATGGTTTTCGGAACAACTTATTTTGGACGACCTTCGCGAAATTCGTCTTGGAGCGAACTGCGACCACGATTGAATTCACCATACCATCGATAAACACTGGTTTTTGATGGAGCTTCATCGCCAAAAATTGAATTAAGTTCATCCATGCACTGTTGCTGAGTTAACGTCGAAAGTTGTAAAAAATAATCGCACAAAAATGTTCACGATTTAATTCCATTTTTGGGCCAAGATGAATCTTTTAAGTTACTGTAAACAACACAAATAGCGCTCGTATGTCAAAACGTTCTGAGTACGTATAATCTCAAAACATCCAACTTACGATAGAGCTGTCAGTTGCCAGATTGCAACACCAGGGTTGCCAAATCCCGAAACATAAAAGGCAACCTTCGTACAGACACTGGAAGTGCATTAAGGTATGGAGAAAGTCTTTTAAGAAGGTACTATTTTTAATAGGAAACAAATGCAATTCATGTCGGAGGATAGCGTTGTCGGAGATAGTGTTGAAGCCATTTACAAGTGAGCCATCTGCAAAGGAACGTATTAAGTAAATGAGCTCATGGGCGTATCCTGAGGTCCTGGTGCCAACAGTAGGCAAGCAATAGCTGTTCCTTCGTAGAGTAATCTCTCTATTCATGTCAAAAATAATATTTTTCAGGACAAAAAAATATATCTTCGGTATATTAGGTGCGTTTAGTTCACTTAGTATACCTCCTGTCAAATCAGCTGCACACATTGGACAATTTCCCGCTAGATGGAGAAAAAATAGTCAGATTTAGCACCAATAAATCGTAAAAGTTTGACACAACCTTTGGCCTTTTCATTGACATTCAGTTGCATACCTGTAAAGAAAGCGTGTTTTTTTCTAAAATGGGGATTTCTTTTAAAAACGATTCTTTTGAGACTAGGGGACATTCCGTACAAGATGGAATACGTGTGCAGGAAAGGCAGCCTCAGGGATGCTCTGACTTGCTTTCACGCCTCAACGCCAAGACTCCGCGCTGGCGAACAAAGATATTATGAGCATGCGTGGGCTTCAGGTTACGAGTCATTCTTTCATCCCATACAATGCGTATAGAGGACGAACAAAAGAAACGGAGAGGTTCTTTCGGCCTTCGCTCTCGTTCTTTCTCCTTCAAATGAAAATTTATAAATCCAACGAATATAAGATCTCACGAACAAAACAAACGTGCTATTCCAGGCCAACATCGGACAGGACAATCTATTCTGTGTGGAACGGGGATATATCTTTGCTCCTAACTTTTAGGAAGATGGTTTTAGTCGAGGTCACGCATGGCAAGTAGCCATTGTAACAAGGTAGCGATGGAATAATATCTGATGTGGTTGCAGAACGAGCGATAGGACTTCAAACTATAAATTCATTGTGCTGTTGGTTTGAAAGAAACACCTCTAATATGAAGACATGAACATAAATAATAATAATAATAATAATAATAATAATAATAATTTTAACATCATTTAGTTTATTATTTACCATTTATATTCTATAATTCTAAAGGATCTGTAACAAGAATTGTACTTCAGCTTCTGGGTCAATCCCCATCTCGATGAGGTTTTCGTCCAGTGTCCCTAATCCTCGAGCTAATGGCCCCTTGTCTTGCTTTTGGACATAAATGTAACTTCAATTTAACTTCTCCCCATAGCACGTAACACATAGTTTTTAACTGTTTTTGACGTAAATAAGTAAATAAGATCCCTAGTTGACTAATATATTAAACCTGCTAAAGATTATCAAAGTGGCGTGGATGAACAAGTAAATTATTTAAAATACGTATTTTATATACAAGTATTTAAATATTGCCCAATCCTACTCGTTACAAATCGTATATCATTTGGTGCAAAACTAAATATTTTCAAGCAAATATCAAACCAAATTTTACAACTCTAACTGATTTTCATGGAGGTAAATCACGTCCCAACAATAAAACGCAAATCACAAAAATGAGCTTCCGAGTCGTCGATGTCGAGTTATTGTAGCATTCCAATCTGACATTCCCTGAAAGCTAGCAGATTTTCAAATAGGTTTTAAATAACACCGTTGACACAAATGAAAAATACAATCTGTTTTTCTCAAAGCTGTCATTTCCCTTTAATGCAGGCTTTCCTCTCAAAACGAGAATATTAAATATTTCACGGAAAAATAATACTTGGATCACACAAGGAATTAGAACATCGTGTAAAAAGAAACTTATGCTTTTCTTTATTTCTAAACATCATAACGTATCACCGGGTTTCCATGTCTACTTCCGAGAATACAGAGGAAAGTAATAGTTCAGGCAAATATAATGAAAAATAAGCAGGATAATTTGAACGCTAGTACCAAATCATTGTGGAATATCGTAAAAAATACGAGCACATCAACTCGTCACTTGGTAGAGAATGTTGTTTTAAGGATAATGAAAGAGAAGCAAGTTATGCGAAAAAAGTGGCAAATCTCTAAAGTGAAGTTGATATAGGTAGATTATAGATATGAAGTTGATGTAGAAAATTCTAAATGAACTTCCTGGAGCTCATTAATATCACGCGTCAGAATTAGCCGACTTAAACATTCGGAAATCATTCTTCAGAACTTGGTTATGCGGAAACAGAAGTTCATTACCCACCTCCGCGGCTCTAATTGATTGCTATGAAAGGTCAGTAGAAAGACACAGACACACATATATGTTTACAGTAGCCTCACATATTTACAACACGCAATAAGCACAACTGCTGGCTGGTGGGGGGCACCGCGTATCTCTCCACCTTTTCTACTGCTTCCTTCTATGTTTGTAACTGGCGTGGGCCGGAACGTCATAACATTACTGATACTTGACTTAGCACGTGAGTTAGAAGAACAAATCAATAGAACGGGGAAGGAGGAGGACAAGAACGAGGAAGGAGGAGGACAAGAACGAGGAAGGAGGAGGACAAGAACGAGGAAGGAGGAGGAAAAGAGCGAGGAAGATTGAAGAAAAGATGTAAAAGAAAAGGGAAGAATTGAAAAGCCCAAGAAAAGAAGAAAGACAGGTTGCTCTTGTTGGCGGCGAGGAGCGTGGGCAGTGCATAGGGGGCTACCACAGCAGTGGGGTGGAGCGGCGAGGGGTGGGGCGCAGCGGGGAAAGGCCAGGGCCGAAGCGAGGCGAGGCGAGGCGACGCGGGGGCGTATGAGGGCGCGTGTAACCGAAGCCGCTGAAAGCGCCGCGACGTCTTTGTGCGCGGGGGCGTGGTGGCGTCGTCGCGTCCGAAAGCGGACCGCCGCGTCGCGGTCGCGCCGCCGCGCACGTCGCGTCGCCATGCGGGCCAGCGAGCTGCCTCCTCGGCGCCATGCGGGTTCGCCGCCGCCGCGCCGCCTCCTTTGTGCCAGGAGTAGCCCTCCTCCCGCTTTGGCGCTATACCACCCCTCCTTGGGTCCCCATGTGTCTCACTCAAATGACTCTGGATTCTTGGGTTCGATGGATATATGTGTCTTCTGATTTATTCCATAATAGTTTTTCTCATGGCATTGCTGCTTTCTTTCTTCCATGTTGATATTGCCTTCTCCATTTTCTTTTTTCCTCCTCTCCTCCTCCTCCTCCCTCCTTCCTCCTTCCTCCTCCACTTCCTCCTCCTTCTTCTTCTTCTTCTTCTTCATCATCATCTTTTTTCTCAGTTCTTCGTTTCATCAAAGGGAACAAAACGTACAAGAATTTGAAAGATGCTTTAGAATTTTTCGGTCAATGTCGTATCTTAGAATGTAGAACTTACATTCTAGACGTATCTAGAATTATTGGTGCATCGAACTGAAAAGGACAAACAAATCACAAAGCACCAAACTTTTCTGTGATCGGGACAAGTTTCTGTAATAGATTTGTGTTATCACCACCTTTTTTTAAAGTCGTCTATTTGTTCTCTTCAAAATTTGGGAATTTTCCGCCTTAAAATCATCTGACTGAATTTCAACAATATTACCTTAAACTAGATAATAATAAACATTTAAATAATTACAATGAAACAAAATGTTCCAAACCCGATATTTTCTGATGGCATATACTTCCCCTTCAATAACAACTTTTTCAGGTTTATTAACAGGAAATGCCTTTCTTTAGCATTGCCTACAACGTTTACATTAAAAAAAGAGATACTCCTCTTTAACATCGACTTTCACACAGTTTTCTCATGACTAATTGTTCTCCATTTACAAAATATATTGTACTCAATTCCAAAATGCAGTGCAGACATTTGAGAAATTATTATTATTATTATTATTATTATTATTATTATTATTATTATTATTATTATTATTTTGTAGGACAATTAAAACGTCATCCGCAATTCATTTCCTCATTAGAAATATCTGTAATGTTTATACGTTTTTGTAGAGATACGCATTGCTTCAAATCTTTCGTTTAAAATTATCGAATGACAACATCTCACCAAACAACCAATATTCTTTGTGCTGTCGTTCGGAAGTTGTTCAATTTGCGAGTGCACTTCATAGCAGTTTATATGTTTTTTAAATAGTTTCGACGCAGCATATCTGTCACTGACTTTACATTTCCACAATGTGTTATATTTGCTGGATCACCTCCAACTGCCACAGTATGAAATGTATGGTTCCACTACCTGGAGGCAAAACTCAAGCTATACGCACGGATGCGGGGAATGGAAATGGTTTGTAGAGGTGGCGGAGCTGCCAATCAATCTTTGAGCTTAAGTTCAGTTGAATGTCGTTTAACGCGGTTCAACTGTGCAAACTCTTTTATACTCTTTCGCAACATTCTTTATTTATATTTACCTTCTTTCATTTTTCAGTTCCAAACCTTTAACTACTAACTAAACTATACTTGGGACAAAAAATTTACTCAGTTCTTCGAAGCGGTCTCCCACTTAATATCTATTTTAATATCGGTTTGTAATAACTTCTGCTCCCCGTTAAGCTGTCGCTGGAAGTCTCATGTGGCGCCTTGTGAAAGAGGTGAAGACGGCGCCCGAGCGAGCAGAGGCAAAAGGCCGATGACGGGAAACCGCGAGAGAAATTGTGGATGCGGACTCACAATGGAGGACGTTGAGTCGCCTAAACGTTCTGAGATCGTAGGCTTCCGCGGCCGGAGTCAGTAAATACCCAACTGTCCGGGAGGCGCTTGATGGTTAGCTGTCCAGTGAGGAGCATTTCGCCCCGAGGAAGGTCGGGGAATGGCGGCCGAAATGTTTGCATCTGTGCCTAGGATGCGGCGTCTCCCGGTCATCAGCCAAGTTGTCTGTCTAAATTGTCTCTTACAGGTTAGTCAAGCCTTCACTTGTGGAGAAGATTTTTGCTCCTTATGACTGTTCCTTTCCTTTGTCCATCATTCTTCTCTCTCCCTCTACATTGAGCTTTTCTCGTCTCTTCTACGAATTTTAACCTTTCCGCCATTATTTTAAAACAGGTTAGTTATTCTTTCCCAATCCACTTACAGTTAACTCACTCTCACCCTTCGTCTCACCACACGTCGTCTTAAACATCATTTCGCCTTTAGCCCTCGTTTATCCCCGAACCAGCACGTTACACCCTTCGTTCTCTATTTACACATTTTTGTTACTGATTTCCATCGTGATTTCCCTCTTATTGCGTTCACCCTACTTCCTAACTTCCTCTTTGTCTTTTACTTTTATGATAACATTAATTGTGTACTTGCTCGCTCGCCTCTCCCCATCCCCCGTCCTTATTTCGTCGCTTGCCTCCCTCTTTCCTTCCCGCGCACTACGTCCTCGCTTGGAATTCACGCGGCTACGACGCGACAGCGAAGAGCCCCAGAAAAGTCTGGGCTTTACATCTCGCCATTTCGGCGAAATTGCGCCTTGCGACAAACCCGCGTTGGATGTTCGCTCCTTTCCTTCAAATGTGAAAACATTGCTATCAAATGTACAAGATTCACACGATTCTGCACAGCAGTGGGAAAGTTTCGTTTTGAAAACTGTGAAGATTTTCGAAAATTAGAATGCGAATAATTACCCACCTTTCCAACCCAGTGTTAAAAACTGTTCTCGGCGTCACCGGTTTCCTGTTTCTTATAGGGAAAACAACCCATTGTGCTAACGTGTGTATATGAGCTGCAAAATGTTGTAGACGATGAGCTGTTTAGTTTGACCGTTCATTTTCTGCGGTGTCTTTTCTTGCGGGAACTAAGTACGAACAGTACCGCAAGATCAAAAAAGTTGTTAACCTTATAAAGTTCACGCTGTTCCCAGACGAATATTTGACAAGTTACTGCAATGCTTACTGAGTTCTGTGGAATGACCACTCACGATCTAGAAATGATTACACGGAGGAGTCCGTGCCCGTAAGAAGGACGTGATAATCTGAATGTAAAGGTAATTACGAAATAAGAAGCGCCGTAGTGATGTGGATATGGACCGGTGGAAGTTCGTCGCTGAATTGTAGTCACCTGTTGTTTTGACACAGAAGCAGATTCTTCAGCACTTTTGACACAGGAGCAGAAGAACAGCGTCAGCTGGTGTCGACGGCAGTTCCTTTCGTTTTTCTGCTGTGCAGGGGCGTCACCGCTATGCAACACCATTGACCAGTTTTCGTTGTAGTGTGCGTTTCTGAATGTGATATGATTTGGTCAGAGAATCGTTGTAGAACCTAGTACTATCATGAGGCTTGTCTATCGTATTGCGATCTGCTGAAGCAATCGGAATTTACAGTAGTGTTGTGATTATTGTGCTAGTAATAATAAAAGGAAAAGTGAACGTCAAAACAAGAAGTGGTTGAGTATGGTTTGCAGATGTATTGTTCCTAATTGCCCCGGGGATAGCAAATCGGGTCCGTGGATGCACACATTTCAGTTTCCTCTCTAAAAGGATCGGCGGGAAAAGTGGATTACAGCGATAGGAAGGCAAAATAAGGGCCTAAAAAGCATTCCAGAGTAAGGTGTAACATTTTACATTGCCCCGTTCTCGACTTTCTTTACCATTATTTTTGTTACTTATTTCTATTGTATTTATTTTAATAACCGTATTAGTTTGACACTTTTGGGAAGGTACAAGTTTAAGCTGTTTACCCCTAGGCTCAACTAAAAAGTCGTTACTTACAACCTGATGGGTGAAATAAAGTATTCTTCTTAGATTTCAAAGTTCTATCTAAGCGATGACGTTTTTACAGGTTTGCCATATGCACTTTTTATCAACAGACATTTCGTGGCACACACATTTCTTTGATGCAAATAACGAGAAACATTTATTAGCCCCTCGACCTCGACCGATGCTCCACAAGTCAGCAGTTCCGTGCGTTTTTCGGATGGAAAAGATCTCAACGAATGGAATCTCACAAGAAAGGTAAGGACTTTCTTCAAGACATCGCGCGAGTGCAATTATTTATTTTGTCTCGAATCGTATATCATATTTGTTATTTCACCGCGTAAAACTTAGTTCAGTGTCGGAAGGAAGCGCATAAGAAAACTGTTGCACCTGCTGACAGCAGACTTGAAAGAATATCGTTGTGAATGCCACAGTTTGTTTCTTCATTCAAAAATTTCGTTGAAATGAAGATAACCTAATCATGTAGTAAACTGACATCATGGCACCCAATCTTGAATGTTTAATTGAACAGCAGTTTTAACTTACTCAAAAAACAACTAGAATAAATCGTTTTTGTATCATGATATCGCAAAAATCTTACGTTTCCTTTCTGAGTGTTTGTGTGCAAACGTTAATAGCACACCTTACTCTGCATTAGTGATTTTAAATATATTGCAGCGTGGATAATATTTATGTTCAGTAGTAAATATAAATTAAGACTGCATTTTCTTGAATCTGAGAGATCTGCTATTTTCGACACTTGAGAATGAATTTTCTTCGAATGCAAAATATCCGAAACAATGACAAAAGAAAGATGAATACGAGTAGCACAAAGTGGTTGCAACAGTGAAATAGTCATATTATTAACATACGACAACATTGTTTTATGCCAATGCTTCAGATGCCCGCTTCATGTATTGTTATCACATGCATAATCACGTATGTGCATACATTATCTTCTCGCTAATATGATATTGATGTTAAATTTGAAAGACAGAGTGAATGATATTGAGTGATTAGGTACCGAAACTATATGAATAACGCGATATTAGCACAGTGTTTTTAATATTAATTTAAGGCTAGGAACTTGTATTTTTTGTGACGACGCAATATAGTGTTCTTAAAAACATTAAGAAGGAGTGTTTCTACTTCTTTTCCTCCTCTACCTCCTCCTTCATATTTTGTTTCTCATTATCATTATTAGTCTGCCTCTTCACAGATATCGCCAAGTCCGACGCGTGGCGAATATATTTAGACTAGATCATTGGGAATTGGCTTTATAAAGACATCCGGAAGCCACCACCGCCAGGTCCGCAACCTAGTAACTCCCGGTCTACAAAACTTCAGCTGACTATCAGCTACATACGCACATGACAGTGTTGGATTACTTTTCAGGGGTAAATATTTACTCGTATTTAGTTCACTTCTTTCCAAATATACTTCTTGGAACTCAAACAGTTACAAATGTCCTTACAATTCGAGGAGAAACCTCCCTGATTAAAAAAAAGACACCTAGACCTTCTTTATGGCTTCGCTACCTGAAGAAGGTCTCACGCACGTAACCCTTCTGTAAGCTCTGGCCATTAGGAAGTCTGCGCGGGCCATCGCCGCCAAGCAGCGCTCGAGACGTGGGTCCGCGGTCGGGGCGATTGAGAATTCGGGGCAGCGCGGCTGGCACGCGACGGGGCTGGCAATTACGCCCAAGTGGGGTCCTTCTTGCGAAGTTAATTTTCGCGACCCAGATTGACGGCGCCGACGCCGGGCGTCGCGTCGCCGGGTGACGACGAGAAAGCGGCGCCAGACCACGCGCGTGACGCGCTCAAGACAGCGGGGAATGTTTCTGAGCGGTCAAGAAAAGGATGTTTGTAATAAAAAAAGAGATGCTCAAGTGTAACAATTGGATTCAGACTACCTGCAATGACCCACGTGCTGGTCACTTTTCACTAAACTAGAGCCGATTGCGCCGATCGCGCTGGTGTCCATCCCTCCCCTCTCCCCCCACCCATTCGGTCGACTGAACAAGCAGCGGACATATAAACAGCGGCTTTATACATACATTCACAAGGAAGTAAATGTATATAAATTCTTGCATCCTCCGGTAACGAAACATGTTTGCTGATTTCTCATACCTGCCATTATTCATGGTCTTGTATGTATTTTAGAGGACGGCCAGTAGAACATTGTGTTTCTTCTTGATTTGGTTAAACGACCTTGTGTATGCGAACCATAATGTAACAAAGGTTTTGAATCTTTAAAGACCTAATATTTGTATCTTTCTGCAATATGTTTTAGAACATTTTTCATCCCTTTTGAAATAACGCTACAAAAGCAAGCTCCGACGGTGTGAAAATTATTCTTATCTTGGAATGTAGAGAATAATACAATACAGTCGGGTCATGAAGTACATCAAATCATTGTGAGAATGCTTCGCCAAATTCTCTTTGAGAAACTATTGACACTACACTGTCAGAAATATCATTAAATTTTTTGTATATTATTGATTTAATGTACATGAACCCTGCATATTAAAAGGATATTTATAAATTTGTTAATTAAATTTATTGTTTAAATTAAAATCGTCGATTTGTGTTCTCCCATTTCTTCATGTGTACATATAATTCCATGTGTACATTTAATTTATTTGCGTGCATGATAATTGCTTTAATGTACATTTACATGAAATTAGTAAAGACATTTTTGACAGTGTACATTAGCACTACATTGACACTACATTAGGGAAGGAAATTATTTGCTCGCACGGGTTGGCGCTTGCCGCCTTCTTTTCCCCGACTATCGCCGGCCGCTGGGCGCCGTGGGAGCGCGAAGGTGCCTGCGACGGCCGCTGGAGGCGCTGGCGCAGAAAGAAACCCGACGCGCACGCCTGGCTGGCGCACGTCCGCGCAATTCGCCGGCTCCTCATGGGCGCCGCGCGCAGTGCAACCGCCACGCCATGTGCACGGCCCAAAATGCGCTTGCCGCGCTCTCTAATATCGCTCTTGGAGTCGGTTTTCTTTTTGTGCATTTTTCTGGGATCAGTTTTTTTTTTTAACAAAATGCATCTGAAAGTGACCTTGTTTAAAATTGGATGGCTTAACGGGAAATACGGTTTTGAGCGAATTGATTTCCTGCGTGAAATATAATCTTCAAACCAAAAAACAGCGCTGATCGAAAAAGGCTAAACTGCTGGACAAATCAACTGGTACAAAATACATTCATAAAAGTTTGGTATTTTTGGAAGATAATTTATATTAAACAGCTACATTAGTAAAAGCTCTTAGTTATTTTAATTTACTGCTGGGCAGACCACCAGTAACGAAAGTTATATTGGCGTAAAGTGTTTTCGATAATTCTCAGGTTATTATTGGATATGGAACTAATGCCGCTTTTCGAACATTAAAAGCGGATATTAGGTATCCCTGAATTTTTGAATTATAGTATTTACTTTTTCCTGTATGTATTGCGTAATATTAGCGTATAAATCTCGGAAGATAATTTAATATTTTATGGTTCGTACTTTTGAGGTAGTCACTGCATAAATAATTATGTACTCTAATTCATTGCTGAATATTGATGATTGCTTTTAATTATACATTACACTGCCGCTAATTAATTGCCAGATTGCCAGGTATAAAATTATTGATTATTTCAGCAATACTATTCACCGACATCCACTTTCGCTTAATGCATTCATTTATTCCTGTCTTGAAACCAGTCTCATTCATTGATCATTTCGTGTTTCTGGGCGCGTCAACGGCTAAGGTCATTATTCCCGGAAATGTAGAGCATGTGTTTTCCTCTAGTCATGGCGGTGATCCCCGTTGGATGGTGAGTTCTGACACCGACCTACACGTTGCCTAGCAGGGTTTTCGCCAACCAGATATCTCCCACCGGTGAGACACCGCGCTAGCCAGAACAGGCTCCTACCTCCAACCTCGTCTCCTAGCATTTGTGGCAGAGTAGTGCACGTAAGTGTAAGTGTAAGAGTGATTTGGGGTGAGAATACAACAAGGACGAGGAAGGAAATATCGATCGCGGTACCTTTGTTTTAGTGTATTACTCGGCATTCGGCCGGTGTTGGTCGGAGAAACCACGGAAAAATACCGCTTCAAGCAGCGAGCCACTAGTATTCTTTCCAGACAGCGATTGCATTCGACCTAGCTCTCAAGCTAGTGCCAAAAATCCAGCCGCCGTCTGGACCCAAATCTTAGGACCTCCTTATCGTAGGCATATCAGTTGACGCCTGGAGCCACCTCAGCAGGTGAATACTCTCAATTTCACTCGCGAAGATCTGAAGTTCGCCGCTCTGTGGCTCGCGGCGCTGGTCGCCCGACACGACGGTAGCGCGAAACTCGGTGCGTAGTTTTTGGCGCGAGTGGCTGGGTGACGTGCGGAGGGGCGAAGGCGGACGCGTAACATTCTCGTAATGGAGGGGCGACTTCCTAGAATTTTCAAGCGCGTGGCTGCAGCCTCACACCTTACCGCCTCCGCCGCCGCCGCCGCCGCCTCCCGCCTCCGGCCTCCGGCCCCGCCCCGCCTCCACCCCCGCCCCGCCTCCGGCCTTCACTTACGCCACGCCACCGTCTCCGCTCCGGCGGAGCAGATGAAACTCCGGCTCTTCTCGCGCGTGCCGTGCGTCTTCACATTTGGTCCTTCGTCGGGGGGCCCCCGCGGAATCTCGGTTCTCAGGCAGCTCGCAGGGTCGCTGACAGCGCCCGCTCCGCCCCCGCAGCAGGCCTGCGGCCTGCGCCAAGTGGTACTTAGCTCGGTCCTAAGGTGCTCGTCCTGGTTCAGCGTGCCTCCCCTTATGCCTGCGCCGCGCCATGATTCCTCCCTTCGTCCGCGGGGAGCGTGGGGGGTTGCAGCCTTGTTTCCTACGTCTAAGGATTCTGTTTCTTCCCCTTCACTGTAGCTTTCGACTGCCATCCCCCGCTTTCAACCCTGTTTTCGATCGTGATGTCGCCACAGCCCAAAGTCTTTCAATTGGGGATTGGAAAAGTGTTCCATCGTGGGACTTTCGTTCTCAATTTATTTCCATAACATGTTCACCATTTCCAGTCTGAGACTGACGCCTCCTCATATTTATTCCGCTTTTATTCTCCATTTTTGATAACCGTGAGCTACATAGACTACTTCGCCGCCACATTGTTCTGCTACACCTACGATTCGCATTTTGTTCTGCGTCGACTATTCCAGCATTCGTCACGTCTGCAGCTGTTGCCAAATATATCCCAACGGAATTCCTTGCTTCACCGATTCCTTCGATGGCTGGTTCCTTCTTGTCACGGATTCTTTCGCCACCGAGCATTACCTTCTCCGTACCTATTCGATCTCGTCACCTATTCGTTCTCCGTCACCTATTCGTTCTCCGTCAGCCTTATTACCTTTTCACGTCACCTATTCCTTTTTCCGTCACCTAATTGCTTTTCCGTCTCATCCTATTCCTTTTTTCCGTCACCCTATTCCTTTTCCGTCACCTATTCCTTTTTCCGTCACCTATTCACTTTTCCGTCACCTTTAATTCGATTTTCCGTCACCTATTCCTTTTACCGTCCCTATTCCTTTGCCGTCACAGATTCACTTTTCCGTCACGAATCCTTTCCGTCAGCCGATTCCTTTCCGTCCACCGATTCCTTTCGTCACCGATCCTTTTCCACGTCACCGGGATCTATTTGCCGTCACGCGATTCTTTTCCGTAACCAGATCCTTTCCGTCACCGATTCCTTTCCGTCACCGATTCCTTTTCCGTACCGATTCCTTTTTCCCCGACAGAAATAACGATCCGTTTTCCGTACAGCCGATTCCTTTTGTCCGTCCACCGGTGATTCCTTTTTCCGTCATCGAATCCTTTTCCATCATCGATTCCTTTTCCGTGCAACCGATTCCTTAGCCGTGCACAGGAATTCCGCGCCTGAAGATTCGTCATTTGGACTCGCTGAAAGATTCCTTCGTGATCTCCCGCCCCCCCCCCTCCCCGTTGTTCCTTGACCACTCGCTTTATTCGTGTTCCATCTTGCCGCAAGTCCTCTCGTTCGCAAAGGTTGGTTTTCTGATGTAAAAAAGTGTCTACGAAGAAGCGGTAATTTTCTTTTGTGCTAAAAAACAAAAGAGTCACATTAAAAGGGCGAACAAACGCTAATAATTCAGAATAATTAACCATAAGCAGCCGGTCGACGTATGACAGAGATGAATTATTTATCCGCGCACACAAATTGAAAACGTATTTTCTGGTTAAAAGTAGTTTTAAAATCACTTTCCGTTCACCTCTATGAAGTAGCTTTACTTTATACGATCGCTATGCTAAAAACTGGAATAAGATAATGGCTAGTCGCAAATTCTGAAGGCAAAAATTAAAACTCGAGATTTATTAGTTTATGAAGTTGATATAATAGTTAAAATAAAAACTTAAAATAATTTGTATCTTGCTGTATTCTCTGACTGGATGAGAATTGGTGAATAAATGTTTTAGCATGATATCCGCTGAGTCATGATATCGTGTTAGGCTGAGAACGACACATTTACTTTTCTTACCCATCTATTACCTTGGTAAGACGCCTCAAGCACAGGTAATCTACTAGGTAAAATTTGTTGACATTACATTATTTCGTATTTAGTGATAGTGATAGCATATTAAAGCCAAATCGCGAGGGTCCTAAATATTTGCTAGAAAGGTTAAGACGAAGTCGCTGTGGAAGACGGGACGCTACGCTCTTAAAACCAGCTTCTCGATTAGATCATCGCCATCCAAGGAACAATTACCCCATTAACGGCAAGTGCTGCTTATTGCGGTTCACCTTGTATTCAAACAGCGGCGCCGTGCAAATGAGTTATTCACTGGGTCCGCGCTGCTTATGATAGATGCGAGCGGGAGTCCGCCATGCATGAAAAAAAGTCGCGGTCGATTGCCTTCCCCGGGTGAGGGCGGCGGCCGATTTCCATCCGGCGGGTAAAAGGAAACGAGCCGTGCTCGGGAGGTCGTGTTCCGCTCGTACCGCCCGCCGCCCACTCCTTCCGACTGCTGGCCGACCCTCCTCGCGCCCCAGCGCCCTCCGACTCCGCAACTTTGCTCCCACACAACGGTGTTCCTTTCCCCGTACTTCCCTTGGCC
>BOPP01000024.1:11259586-11298451 GCA_017312745.1 Gryllus bimaculatus
CCCCCCCCCCCCCTCCCCGTTGTTCCTGACCACTCCTTTATTCGTTCCACTTGCCGCAAGTCATCTCTTCCAAACGGTGGTTTTCTGATGTAAAAAAGTGTCTACGAAGAACGGTAATTTCTTGTCTAAAAAACAAAGACGTCACATGATAAAGGGCGAACAAACCTAATATTCGAATAATTAACCATAGCAGCCGTCGACGTATGACAGAGATGATTATTTTCGCGCAAAATTGAAACGTAATTTTCTGTTAATAGTAGTTTTAACACTTTCCTTCACCTATGAGAGTAGATTTACTTTATACGATCGTATGCTAAAAACTGGATAAGATATGCTAGTCGCAATTCTGAAGCAAAATTAAAACTCGAGATTTATTAGTTTATAAATTATATATGTAAAATAAAAACTTAAATAATTTATCTTGCTGTATTCTCTGATGGATGAAATTGTGAAATAAATGTTTTACATTATCCGCTGGTCATGATATCGTGTTAAGGCTGAGAACACACATTTCTTTCTTCCTCTTTTACCTTGTAAGACGCCTCAAGCACAGGGTCTCTACTAGGTAAAATTTTGTTGACTTACATTTTCGTATATTAAGTGATAGTGAAGCATATTAAAGCAAATTCGCAAGGGTCCTAATATTTGCTATAAAGTTAAACGAAGTCCTTGAAACCGGGACCACCTCTTAAAACAGCTTCTCGATTAAATCATCGCCATCCAAGGAACAATTCCCCATTAACGGCAAGTGCGTGCTTGCGGTTCACTTGGTATTCAACAGCGCCGTGCAATGAAGTTATTCACTGGGTCGCGCTGCTTATATAATGCGAGCGGGAGTCGCCTGATGAAAAAAAGTCGCGTCGTTACCTTCCCCCGGTGAGGGCGGCGCGTCCTCGGCGGTAAAAGGAAACGAGCCCGGTGCTCGGGAGGTCGGGTTCCGCTCCCGCCCCGCCGCCACTCCTTCCGACTGCTGCCGACCCTCCTCGCCCCCAGCGCGCCCTCCGTACGCAATTTGCTCCCACACCACGGTGTCCTTCCCCAGTCTTCCTTGGCCCAATCAGTATGGCCACGTTTAGTTCAGTTCCGCTTAACTTACAAGACCTGCTCTGTCCCACCCTCCGGGCCTCGTGTCCTATCTCTTTCTAAACGTCTTACCTCTTTGACCCCACAACGGGATTCCGCCTCGTTCCTTTCCATTCTATTCCGTCCCACCGCGCTCGGACGCACCCAACACATTTCACCCCTTTCTCTCCTAATCCACTGTGTCCTCTCCTCATCGTCTCTCCTGGCTGGGTCGTCATGTGTTCCACACCATCCTTTGCATCTTTGTCTCATCCCACCATACTCTCCCCTAAATTGTCCCTTTTTTTCGGAACCCTGGCTCTTTCCATGTCGCTTGTTTCATGCATCCCTCGTCTCGCTGATATCCCCCACTCTCGTTCCGCATTTTCGGTTGGATCGCCCGTCCTGTAGCTCACTCCCGTGTGGCCCACGCTCGTCTCTTCCTCCGTCGCCAGTTCCGCTTTGCTTTGCGCGTCCCGCCCATCTCTCTCGTACCCCACACACCTCGCCAGCCCCAGCTCCGCCCCCTCCACCCGACGCGGCGTGGCGCGGGGGAGCGTGCGGGGCGCCTGATTGGGAATTACGTAAACGGGCATGTCTTCGGCGGCGCCGGACTGCGTCGCCGATCGCTGCCGGGGCGAGCGCGATAGCCCTGAACATATCGGCGTTTCACGGTGCGGCGCGGAGAACGGATCGGATCCCGCGCGGCGGCGGCGGCGGCGTGACTAATGGGCGAGAGAAATTCTCAAGGACGGCGGCGAAGGATTTGCGCGAAGCCGCCCGCGGACGCGGTGGCGACGCGCGGCTTTTTCGGTCCCGGCGATTTCGCCGAGAAGGCATTACAAACATGATGTGTGTGTATGTGTATGTATGTGTATGTATGTGTGCGTACCGTTGCGGGGCCGCAACTAAAGCATCCTGGATGTTCAAGGTTCTAGTCGTGATGGTGTGGTGTATGTTCAGATCTGCTAAATGGGCTTGAAGGTGTCTCCCCTAATGAGGATTCCGGAGGATGGATATTCTAATACGTAGTTTCCGCAGTTTTGTCTGATGAATTGCAGGCGGTAGCCGGAGAAGTACACAACGGGTTACACGTCGTGTGCGATCTTTCCTTCTCCATCCTTAATGAGGGGTGATGAACTGATCTTCCATTCCCATACGGCACATCTCTCATGATTTTAAAGTCCTTCACCAGAAGAGAAGAAAAGAAGAAGAAGAAACGAGTAAGTAAAAAATATGCATGTCCTTGGAGAGTAGCTTCTGAATATGTCTGCGGTCGCGTCCACAAATGTCATCTTCATTTCAGTTTTTGGGGACGGCGGTCGTGGATAATCACTTGCAACGCATTGGGCGCATGTCTAACGGAGACCTCTAGAGACTGGCCGTTCTAACAGTTGGTTTCTGTGATAAATTCCACGGCCGAAGCAGTGCCCACCCTAAATAAAGATGCTCCATCTGTTTTTATCGTCATTGGTGGCTTATTCGTCGTCCATGTATACATTTGCACGAGCAAATATAACATCACATCGCGTAATGCATCTCGATAAACTTTGCTGTGCTTAATCTGGAAAATCTGAACCGTTCGTGCCAGACAAAGAGGGTGTATAATGGAAATCGTGAATACTTACATTAATGAAATTCCGAATTCTGTGGCGGTGTGAACCCCTAGAGTTTTTCTAGTAACTGCCCTGATGTGGATATTTTGAGATCGGCTGAGACTTGGGATGCCATTTTGTGAAACTGGCAAGTAATTTAGATGCAGGTATTTTAGATCAGCAGCCGATTTGAAGATTACGTTTATACTTATCATTCATGCTACTGAATGACCAAGTGTCATCAAGGAGTTGCACTTCCAATGCGCTTGGGACATAATGATCCAGGAACATTAATTAGCGTTGTGCACGTGGGCACCAAGTCAGCTCGTAGTAGAGCTTTTGATTTTATTAGCATTGATCGTGTATCGGGACGCCCGATGGGGAGATACCAGAAGTGAATTGTCGCTGTTGGTATTTCGAATTTGCCCGTTAAGTAGCGTGTTGAAATCCAATATTCTGATCGTTTATCGCCTTGAAAATACACTCCTCCTTTGGACAAATTTTGCACTTGCACTGAACAAGTACTAAAGCAAATCTAATCGACATAGAGTAATGCAACTTTTCACCTTGATATATACAATATACAAATTAAAGAATTCACGTGCCAAACTATCTGATAATATTGTAAAAAAGAAACAAAATTGTACGATCGTGCAAATTTTGTTAAATGTCAGGAATTTGTGTTGGAAGCAAAACAGTTTGGAGAAAAAACACAATTTAAATGTACACAATTTTTCTCAAGTCCATCGCTTTGAGAACTTAAACCTTGACTTTATCGCTTAACCATTCGGAATATCCACGTAGTTTATTAGTCAAAATATGCTTAATATTGTCTTAAAGCGTATTTGCGAAGTTGCGACGTTTCCTCCCCGGACACTGTATAATATCACAAAATATTCATTCCAAGAACCGCAGTAGCGCTTAGTTCTTAGAAAACACTTGTGAAAGAAGTTGCGCTACGCAGGAAATGGAGATATGATATGTACGTATGTAGGAAGAGAGGAGAACGGCCAGTCTTCCAAGAACAAGTGACAATGTGTCGGTACGATTCACACGCACAGCCTTGAGCATTATTGTTTCATAGTTAATATCTCAATGTCCATTCATGTCATGCATACAAGAAGTTTCGAGAACAAGAGCCACACTATAGTTCTATCGGTCTCTGACGGTTACCTCGTCAAGACATCTGGAGAATCTTGTGACCTGCTCTGAAGCAGTCAGCTTGCGAGAGTTTGTTTACGTAGCCAGCAGCTGACCTGCTACGCATCTTCAGTCGCAGGAGAAACACGCAGTGACCTGTCATAAGCAGATTTAGATTTAGATTTATTTAGTTTAAAAAAACACAGTAAAAATGTGACGTATGGGGGAAAGAAGCAGGACCTGTCCGATGGGCCAATGCCAATGCTTCCCGACCCATTTGGGTTTATACTAGGGACGCGACATCGATGACGATGTGTTCAAAACATTGATGTTTCCATAAATATATCGATGTTTGAAGCATCGAAGTATTGAACCGGATGTTTTTTTAACATCGACGTTTTTAGCTCGATATTTTTATGATTTCGATGTGTTGTCGTGGATGAAAAACCCCCATAATCAGAATTTTGTAAAAGTTAAAACATATAACTAATGTACCACTGTATGTTAGTGTTCGAACCAAACGGACACGAGTTGTAGTATCTATATCGAACAGACTAGTGTTCTTGGCACGAGATGATCTTCATGTCTTAGTATTAGTTTAGTATTTCGTTATATTTCGTACATGAAGAGGCGTTTTAACTTTGGTTTCAGTTAAAGTTTAATTATAAATTAATATTCAAAGTCACCGTCAAATTAAATTTTGTTGCGCACGAATTTGATGTTAGATTTGATTTGATTTATTTACACTCGCATCAACTACATAGAGTTATTAGCGATTACCTTAATAATACACAATCAGTACAAAATAACACAGTAACTTAGATTTTTACATGTATGTTTATATATTGTTATACATTTCAATTTCCTTTACAAAGCAAATGAATTTAATGCACTGTTCTTTGTTATTGAGATCTTTAAGAGAATTAGTTTTGTACTTGTTCTTGCCTTCATTTCAGGGTAAAACAAACATAATGTCGACTGAAGAGGGTCTTTTGACTCTTACTACAGTTATCAGCATCCGTCCTGTCTCAATAAGTATCCGTGTTGATAAATTTGTGTCCTTTCTACATCTTTTAAGACGACTATGCAATTTCTGCTGAAACTGACCTTGGATACACTTCAAGTCCTAACTGATCTTAACATTTCAACCTTAAGTTGGTTCATCTTACTAATCTGATCACTAATTTGTTCCTTGACTCTTTTTGAGTATTTCTTGATAAGCTACTGGGGGTAATCACTTCGGAACTTCGCTCGCGCTGGCTTTTAGCTTTTCTATCTGTCAATTCATTTCTGGCAATGCCAACTTGCGAGGGTAATCCGAACCAAGCTATTCTTTACCTCCATTGTTCAAATGGTTTGATATTTGTCCAACTATTTTCTTCGACACAATACATTAACAATGGATAGATTCTTTATACAATACAGCATTTTAGAGTCTGTTTTATATCATAAATATTTTGATTGGCCCCTTGTGATGTATTATAAGACCAGCATGCATATAATTGATGGATATCGACTGATGAAGTCATTCCGGTATATTTTTTTGGGTGATCACCTCACATTGAAGCTATTAGCTAGCGGCACTACGTATTAGATCTTGGAGCCATCATGTATAAATTGTAATTTGTAAACCATGCACATTTGCTTAGTTATTTCTTATATTGAGCACCAATTGTTAAACAATTAGTATATCTGCTTTAGGAATATTCGCAAATTCAAAACGTTGGAGTTCACGTATGTCCAGGGCATAGCACGTTACAATGTATCTTAGGATGTAGATTTCTCTTGTATCTTCTTTTAGTGTTGAATTGCTCTATTTGCTGTAGGGTTGGGGGCTCTTTTTATAGCTAAATGTTCTAATAATTTGTATGCACCCTCGGAAACACTTTATGCTTATGGATCAGTTGTTGGTGTGCCATTTATGCGTATACCCCATAATAGGTTTCTTCACGTTTTTCCTATGATAAAATCTCTTCGCACAAATACTCATTGTTGCTGGTCTGAATTAGAAACTACGTCAGTCTGCATCCCTGTATTATTGATAGGACTAACATTCTCTAATGTTCTTCTTGCCGCATCATATAGTATAGCAGCCTATAGTTCCAATTTTTGAGTCTGACGATTACCTGATAATTCTCCTTACAATTCTAGAGCGACTCCCTGGATGTATGGCAATGAATTGACAGGCTCATTCTTTTGGGGCACCATCTTAAAGTTAATAAGCGGAAATCCATGTCATCTTTTCGTCTAAAATCATTCCTAAGATTTTAATTTCCTTACTCTGTACCAACTTATGCTCGCCTAATTTTAGTTCAATGTTTCTTCTATGAGATCGTTTCCTAGAAAAAACTATGAATTTAATGTTATTCTATGACATCGTTTCCTAGAAAAAACTATGAATTTAATGTTAGAGTTAACTAAACCAACTTAAAAACAGCGATGTTTAAAAACATCAATAGTTTTTGGTCGATAATTTAATTTTGAACATCGATGTTTGGTAATATTGATGTTTTGTTGTCGATGTCACATCACTAGTGTGTAAGTAGGGTAGCCTCGGTGCATTTTCCCGCGATCTACTCTGGTGAGCGTTTAATCGAGAAGGAAGCCAGCCGGAGCTGACGTATGAAGTTTTCATTGCGTGTGTTTTGGGTGCAGTGTTGGTAATGTTATGATATTTAATCAACCTGTTCTGTGATTGTGTTGCAAGAGCGCGTCGAAATGACATACGAGCCGACGACGGTACTGTATATGATCCCTCACTCAGAGAGTGTAATACGAGATACCACATCCCTTTCCACGTATGCCTGCGAATTGAAGGCAAGTTTCTAGAATATATTGGTTAGTTATCGTCGTGAATAATAGTTCAAACATATTACAGATGCAAACATTTTTGTACCGTGAATAATGAAATGTAATACTGTGGATATAAAAGGCTTTTTCCCTTCGTTTTTTAACTCACATTTTATAGGTTTTCTGAGCCATGAACAAAATTTGAATATTTCTTTTCTTATCGTAACAGTGTCGCAAAATGGTAATCTGATGTGTTTAAAAATCATAAGACAATTTGAGGAACGTAAACAGTCTGATAAAGGTTAAAAGAGAAGTCAAATATTTTGTATATCTTGAAGGAAGTAGCTTTATTATCTATTATTCATTTTCGGAATCAAGTAGACGTTTAGTCATGAATGAGCATCCTTTTATTAATTACTTTTCTGCTTATCTCACTGGTCCAACATCCTTACATTCGTAAAAATGTTAATGTCTAGGAGGTACTACCATATTGGCAGATACTAACACTTTCCGCTACTAGATAATCTCAATAAGCCATCGCCGTATCCACATTTCACATAGTTATTACTTATTTATATATTTGTTGTGGTTGGTTCGGTTAAAAAAAATTCACGTGTTTTTTATATTTACTATCTATTTAAAAAATCTAAATGATTTATTTACATTTACTATTCTGTAGGTAAAGGAGACCCATTCAGTACCTCAGGAAGAGCAGCATAACACGCATTGACGTATGATGACTAAATGATGGGTTTTACAGTGAGCAATAAAAAAAAATATAGAGTAGTTTTAGGAATAAAAGTCAGGGCTCTTGACTGAAGGGAAGCATAAAAACTAGAAGGGAGTCTGACGCGAGACGATGCTGCTCAGGACAGAGCCCAAAGGTGAGACCGGAATCGGAAGCCGGGGGTGGAGAGCTTCCACGCACCCTGACGCGCTCCTGGTCGCCCACCCATGTCCCTCTTTCAGCGTAATTGAATCGACAGCGGAAACGACTTCTGGCCACTTCTGACTGCTCCCGTTCTGCCTCACCCTGTCCGTCGCGTCTCCATCTCTGAACTCTGTGCCGCTCCGATTGGGTCCCGGCCCTGTTCTGTCTATTCCCACCGTTCCTGTCCTCTCCCTGCAGCTGCCACTAGGTTGTGCTCAGTTCTGTCCCGTTTTGCCTCGATATTTCGCCCATCCCAGCTGTTCCACTCGCCCTGGTATCGCTCCGTTTTATCCATCACAAACTTCTACGGAGAGCAGAGAATTCTAGCGGCAAGCTGCTCTGATCGGTAGTTTCCCGTGTTTTTTCCCAGGCGAATGCCGGAGCAGTGCCCTAAGATACGGGCCGCTAGAAAGTCCGCGCGCGATCTTTCCTTCCTCCTCCTTGTCGTATCCTCGCCCTTCTATTCTCTCTCTCTCTCTCTCTCTCTCTCTCTCTCTCTCTCATACACACACGCGCGCGCGCGCGCGCGCGCACACACACACACACACACACACACACACACACACACACACACACACACACACATACTTACGTGCACTGGACCACCACACATGTTGAGAGACCAGACGGTCGGTTAGAGCTTGACCCAGCTGGCGCGGTACCCCGCTGCTTGAGATATCTGATTGAAGTATATCCCGCAAGCCGTCGATCGAATATGTCGGCATCGGATCTCGTCATCCAGCGGAAGAATATCACATGCACTACAATTACGGGAGTAATGACCTTATCTGTTGATGCAACTGGAAACATTAATTAGTCAATCAATCAGTCCTACTGAGTGTTGGGGTTTGAATGTGGATGTGGATCCCGAGCGCGCTGCTCGCTTCGCTGCGGGTCTCGAGCAAAATCATAATTGAATCCACCGCGAAGCAGACCAGCGTCGTGCCGCGGTGGCCGCCGCAGCCCCCGTGGGCGACTCGCCGCCTTCCCAATCGGTGGAACCGGAGCTGAGGAGCCGCGTCCGGGAAAGGAAGCGGGCCCCGCCGCCCGCCCGCCGCGCGTCAAGTGTTAGGCGACGAGGCGGCCAGGGGAGCGAACGAGCGGATGGACGGTGTGGGGAGGGGAGTGGCGGGGAGGGCGGGGCGATCGCGGCCGGGCCACGTGGGCGGAAGGAGTGACGGCTCGGACGGACAGGCGCGTCGAGCAGTGAATCTCTAGAGGAGTTCCGATTGGTGGCTGGACAAAGGAGATTTGAACGAATGTTGTGAAATTATTTTATTATTATTAAATATTATTATTATTATTATTATTATTATTATTATTATTATTTTGCCATTTTGACTACATAGACCAGTCTGCCAATGAATGAATGGATGGATGGATGAATCTGCTCTGATATAAGGAGAAATGTCAAATCCTCGATTTTTTTCAAATAATTGTAACATTTGAGAAACTATTACTTTTGAAAACTGATACAATGAAGTGAAATGAAATGTTACGTTTCTGAAATGCGACTGGGTCACTGAAGACCTGTTTAAAGTTAAGAAAGAAAGTAAGTTACTGCGTAGGAATCAGAATAAAGAGGTAGAGTAAAAATAATACACCCTTTTTTGATTCTTTGAACTTTAAAGAAAACACATTTACATAAAAAAAATGTGTTCTATTAAGTAATCCAGTGTATCAGAGGTAGATAATTAAAGTCAATCCAAAGAAATCTAAAAATTCATAGTTTGCATCATTTTGAAGGATGATTCCTATCTTCCACATAAACACGCCCCCAATGTATTTTATGCCCTGGTTAAAACACTTGTGTGGGAATTTTAATAACGAGCTATTGAATACGAACTTTTAAAAAAAATAACGAGAAAAATGTATTTCATCACGGTGAAACGACACTGTTCTTTTCTTAGAATGAGACAATTCAGTTGTTGTTTTTTCTCGGTAGACGCAATAACAAAACAACGCGTTCTAAATTGTGTGATTTGTATAAAAACCGACTCGTTTTATCTTTTCCCTCCGGAGCCAATGTCTACCGCCACAACGTCCTTCAGCGTCGTGATCTGCGGGAAGCCTATTCTAAGTTCATGAAATATTCAATTCCCCGTAATCTGCAATATTTAAAAAAAAAAATAGGAAAAACTGCCAGGGGACATTTTGTGTGACATCTACTTAGGAATCAGTAGGTGGGTGGTTGTGCAGATGATTCGAAATATCACTCAGGGGCATCATATTGCAGAAGTTCGTTCAAGTTCGTTGCGATGTACAAGTATTTTTATTATTAGTATCTTCTGTTACGGTAGCTGCCTACGACCGATGTGAGCACTTGTGCCCCCTCCCATCCTTAGGAATTGGATAAGATGGACATAACATGAAATAAATTACAAAATTTATCTGTGAAAGAAAAATTTGGAGGAAAACTCTCCATTTTTACTGAAGTTATCACATGAAATTATAAGAAATTATTCGAAGATGTACTAATAAAAAAGTTGCTTTGCATGTAAGGTGGGCATAAATTATATGCAATAAATAAAATGAAGTGTTGTAAAATATTACCAAAATGTACGAAGGTTTTACCTGATAATATTCTTTCTTCAAAATTATTTTAAATGCTTTTCGCAACCTTTGTAAGTAGAACTCTTATACGTAGATTCAGAAAAGGTGATAGAAGTTCATTTATGACTCTTTGTTGAATTTAGAACGTCATAGAAAACCTTATCACTTATGATTTTGGGGGCGTCTATAAATTACGTAACGCAAATTTGCAGTATTTTGAATCCCCTCTCCTCCTGTAACGCACCCGTGCACGTAACGCACACGGGATTGACCCCTCCCCCTAAAAAATTACGTAACGCTTGCAAAAACTTGTAACCCTTGTAAATGCAAGAAGTGAATTTAAATTATAGCACAGTAAAAGCAATTTGTATTCATTGTGTATTAAAGTTTATGATAATTATAGCCGGAATTAGCTTACGACGCTGACTGCACCTAACCGTAAAATTGGGGGCAAGTTGAGAGTGAAAGAAGGACGCATAGGAGCAAGCGTTTTTTTTATTACAAGCCGTCGTGAATGTCGCGTGAGCGAGAGTCTATTGCCGCAATTTAATTGGATTCTAGAATATACTTGATATCAATTTTGAATATTTTTCTCGTAATCTTTCAGATTCAATAAAACAGATCGAAAAAAATTCCATTATTGCAGGATTTTATATCTGAAAGCTTTAATTTATTTACGTTTTAAAAACAAATTAATTAGTAAATATTTTAATGTATTTGTATGAGACTAAAAAAGAAATTATTTGAACAAATGCTGAAAACTGCCTTTTTGTAGAGAATACATAATGAATTGATAGGATAATAATGAGGGATGAAAGGACGAACACAATTACAACCATGCCCGACGCGAATCTCGAACCCGCGATTCTTCGGCGAGAGATCGCCTACATAGCTGTACTGCCTTAGCGATCTCGGCCATCCAGATCGTCAAATGTCAATGTTACGTAACAATAAACTAATACCCCACCCCACCCTATGTCACTTAGGTGTTACGCTGTCTCACCCCTATCTCTTCAGCGTTACGTAATTTGGGGACGGCCGCTTACCCCGTTCCTGGCAACCACCCTTTCCGGAAACTTGTTTTTTTTTTTCAAATAATTATAAAATTTGAGACCCTGTTTCTTTTGAGAACTGACACATTCAAATGAAATGTTAATTTTCTGAAACGCTACTGGATCATTGAAGGCATATTTAAAGTTAAGAGAGAAAGTTACTGCGTATGGATCAGAATGATACGCCGGGTAAAAATAGTACAACCTTGTTTTGACTTTTCTTTTTTAATTTCAAGCAAAACACTTCATGTAACTAATTTTGCCATGTTCTATTAAATAATCCATTGTAATACGAGGTATGTAATTAAGGGGCACTCAAAAAAACAACAAACAAATAAACAAAAAAATCATAGTTTGAATCATTTTGAAGGATGACTCGTTCCACCCACACAACCCACTCGCTTTCCGTGAGCCAAGGCAGGCGCTGGCGACGGACGCGCCGGTGGCCGCGCGCACTGCGGCGGCGTGGCCTGGCGCTGCCTGACGCGACGCGGCGCGGCGCGGCGTCGCCCGTGCGAACGGCCTTGTCCCCGACCTCGGCGCGACCGCTGCGCGTTGCCACGGGCCTCCGCAGCGCCGACGCGGCAGACGCGACGCGACGCGACGCGACGCGCTGCGACACGCCGGCCAGTGCAACCTGCCTGCCGCGCAACGCCGCACCCTGCGGGGCGCGGTTTTACACGTCCCTTTGAGCCCCTGTTCGTTTGTTAGTTTGATTTTAAAGTTCGATCGACTCTTTGGACCAGGGACTCTTAACGGGGTCGGGGTCGATCCTTTGGGGATCGATGAAATTTTGAAGGTGGTCAATGTTTATCGAGGGGTCGATTTCCGATCGGTAGCCGAATGGTACTGGTACCTGTAATCAAAACAAAGTCCCATTGATTACATAATTATTTACGTAACTAGTAAGAATGTAAGTCATCAGAATGAAATGTGGACAGACGACCCGACGCTAGTAGCCCAGACCGGTATTTTGAAACGAATATCTCAAAGACACGACGTGAGTCCATTATATTTTCTTTTGTTTGTATTTGTGAACTTACAAGCTTATACTTTTGGATCATTCTCAGTATGCGAGGTGGAGCCATGTTGATTCATGTTGTCCCCAGTGTGTTGTTTACATTGATGTACTGCGTTGTTTTGTATCGTCGTGATTTCTTTGCGATGCGCGTATGTCTAATTTGTAGTATGCTTACCTCAGAGTAACTCTTTCCAATCAATAAAGTGTTAAAATAAGTACTAGTCTGTGCGTCAGTATTGAAAAAATAATACAAATCGATAAATAATGGACTGCTGAAATGACGTCAGCCATTTTTTCATTCATTTTGTTCATATTTTTCACTAATTGTTCATAATTTTGACTAATAAGTCATTTATGTGTAATTAGTTGTGTTAAAAAGAGATGTTTGCTGATTAGTAAAGAATAACAGAATAATAACGAAGCAGATGAAGCAAATCATTCTTTTTAAAAGGAGGGGTTGATACAATAAAAGTGTTCTGAATCTCCGTGCGTAGTTCGCATCGGTGCCTGAACTTTCGTCCCAATGAATTATTTTATTATCTGGTATCATCATACCTCCTTTTATCCATTGTTACTATTTAAATGAAAACGAGATAGTTCATTTAAATAACTAAATATTGCCAGCACAATAAAAAATCGCTGCATTGATGACTTACGGCAAGGAGGCGAATATTGACTCATTTCAAAATATCATTCCTGTAAGTAGCGTTATATATTTTGTATTGCGGATTATATTTCTCACGTGTTTCACTCGGTAGATCAAGATAAACGACTCTATACTTTACAGAATGGTCACATCATGTAAATCGTCTAATAGTACAGGATGTGTTGTGGAAATAAAGAAACTAGCGTACATGCAAATTCTCCAAGACCGTTACCGCCCTTTTTATTTTCTCACTTACTACTAACACATTAATTAGAAACTACTGTATTGCTGCAGCGAAAAGTGACGATTTTCCGACAGAAAAATCGATTTTGGGGTCCCTGATGCCGAAAACGTGGATAATTCTTAATCCTAGTGGAAAATGACTTCCTCTAAAACGTTGTGTAATCGTAATCCAAGTTTTGTGTGTTCTTAATAGCAAAAAAAGAAAAAAAGTTTACGGCAAACTGTGTGCGTCTGCTGAGTGTTCTCAGTCTCTCTGTGGATAAGATTAACGTCTATAGAGTTCATAGGATGTTCTCCATAATTGATATTCCCAGATAGATCTGGCCGCACTCGACGCCTGTGAATTTGGAACGGTTATTTTGATTTTTGGGAATACTTTCAATGAAGCCTCAATGACATTTTGAAGAAATTTCCATCAAATATAAAATGATTGTCTGCAGGATGTTGATAAACCTTGTCTCTCTCAAACTCGCAATTTCGACGAAACTAAAATTGAAGGTGTTACCGTTATTCGTGTATATCTCCCGAACAAAATGGATATTCGAGCTTTCCAAGCAAGAGCTATCTGAAGAGCAGAAATATAAAAAAACTTCTCTTGTAAAAAGTTTCATTACTATATTCATTCTGAAAACGTACCCTTCGTCAAGGAGTCGAATACATCATTCTTCATTTTAATACACAAGAAAGATTTAACATTATTTTAATACTTTCTTTACTTAATACTTTAAAACGGCGATTTGTCATCAGAAAAACTCCATACCGATGCCGAAAAAATGTACAATTTCGCTCCTATACGTAGTAAGTAGTAAGTTGTGTAGTCAGATCCACGTTTTGTGGGGCTTTGATAATGAAAAAATAGTTTTCCATGAAACGTCCGTACGTCACTGCTCTGTTCGTCTGTTAACAACTTTAACGGCTAAACCGTATGCAGTATTTTCTCTAAAATTGGTATTCCGCCATCTATTTAGCTGGCCCTTAAATTTGAAATGGACATTTTAATTTTGGGAGATATGCTCGAGGACATGTGCATTTTTTTCCGCAAAAATTTTCTTTATTTTATTATCGGATAAAGAAAACTACGCTTACATAAATTGCCCAGGGTCTATTTTCGTTGAATTCTCTGAACTTTCGAAAATTGCTAAACATTAATGTTTCTTCGCCTTCCTGCGACTACGTATTGAACATAGATATATTTTCTTCAAATAAAATTTGTTCTCCATAATTAGTTCTTTAGTTATTGTCACATACAGTTTTTGAAAATATTATGTGCTTTCACGAAATATTGAGTGAAATAGGGGATAACAGTTTCAAAGTTTTTCTTCAAATTTTTGGTACTGATAGTGCTAAATGCACCGAATAACATTACATCAAGTCATTTTGTCGTATGCTCGTATTTATTCTGGCTAAAGTAGGAGTGAAAAAAAGGATGTAAATAATGAAAAATCATATTTAAAAGGAATTATTGCAAAATAATTAAAATTATTCACATTTTTATTCTAACTTTAAAATTTACATTAACACTTACGAGGAAGGATACGATATTTTCTTCGTAACCTTGATTGAACGTAACCACCTGGTATGATGACTACGAATTTATTTTACTGCGCTGTCTCCACGCTGTCTCTACGAAATATTATTGTTAGCCCCCCTTTTGAATATTCAAGTGGCATTACAGAAAACATAATTTTAGTTTTCGTTCTTGGTACTTGTTTAATCGCCAGCACTGAGCAGGGTATATCATATACTACATAGTGCTGTGTCTTCAGAAATGGGAATCGGAGGCCATTCTTCAAAGTAATATGGCACTCCACTTGAGCGAACAAACCTTGTCGGCATCAAAGAATAAAATAAAAAATGACTGGTGTCATCTCCCTTTCTCATTTAGCATTTAACGCTATCTGATCCGGAAGCCTCCGCATCCATAGAAAGAAAACGTGGACAAGTGCACCTTCGTGTTGTCCCGACTTGCCGGTAGGTTTCCCGCTTGATTGAGATCGGTGCCAGGGGAAAAAAGGAAAGTAACGACGAAAAAGGAAGAAACGTGCAAATACAAGGTAAAACATGAAAAATAGGCATCAGAAACTAAATAGGCAAAAAAGGCAAAACTGCAAATATACTCAAGGAATTCCAGAAACACAATTATGTGATTCCTATTGTTAAGTCGTACAGCCCTAACAATGATAAAACGACATTTTTCCAAACTTCTGGGATCGAATGACGGGTTTTAGGGTCGAATGAAGTGATATTTGAGATGTGTGATTGTGGACCGAAATTGTGGTATTAGCCATTAGTAATGCACGGAAGCACTAGCGGTGTTTTTGAACCGTTAGATTTTACTAGAATTCGTCCAATTTTCATTAAAACTGAATTTTCGACTATTCCGTACTTTCAATTAGGGCCAAAAAGATTGTAATATCGACTCAGGAGATCAATGGAATTGCCACACAGATAGTTTGCTAAACGTAAGTGCAAAAGTGTTAGAACCCAGTGTGGGAATTCATTTTTACGAGTTGGAAGTACTTTTGCGGATTCAAGTCGTTTTATAATATTACTTAACAATTACAGTAATGATAAAATATACGTGCTGTTGTACCACTACTATTTTTTTCGGAGGCTTTGGATTCGCGCGGATGTGATAGATAATGTGATACTTATCATGCTGTGCACTGTGTTACTGTACGTAAATTACTACCTTTAAAGATGAACTGAATTGTTATGTAGATGACACATACATAGGTGTTTCATACGTTCACGGCCTGATCAAGATATTCAATGACAAAATCTTCTAAGCGGTTTATAGTCTTCTCTTTAATTATTGTTATGCAGTACGTTTGCAGCTGACTTCTTATTCAGTTTTACGGAAAGAGAAACTTGAGTTTGACGCGGTGAAATCATCTTCACGACAACGCCCCTGTGAGAACTATTCAAATTAAAAAAAAAAAAGTTCTGAAGTACTATGGCTTTAAGAAGTTGTACCATTTACATTACTGCCCAGATTGGACACCCAGCGACATCTACCTCTTATCAAACCTGACGAAAAACCTTCGAGGAAGAAAACTTTCAGACGAGTGTGAGGTGTAAAAAGCAATATTTGACCATTTTGCGAACAAAAATCTGAAGTATTCTTTCAGAGATCTAGAAATGTTATACACAGATGTGGAAAGTGAGATTGGAGTAAAAGATGAATATGTTGAAACATAATGTGTTTTTTTCTTTCTTTCAAAAATAGAAGTTAATGAGGCCAGTAACATTACGGAAGCTACCACGTACTGGCCGTGCGCGCCGTCCCCGGGAGCGACCACATCCCGCCTCGTACCTCCAAATGGACGTTGATTACGCACGCGGCTATTTTCCGGCCCGAGCGGCTCGATTCCCTGTCTGGCGAGCGGGGCGGAGCAGTGTCGATGCGCCGCGTGATGCATTTGTTTGGCGGCGTCACGCGCGCACCCCACCCGCTCCCCCCTTCCCCCTCCCCCGGCCGCCGGCTGCACCGACTGCGCAGTCAATTGTCCGTTCGCTCCGGGGATTTATGGCCGTGGTCGCGCTTGAAACGTGGTTGTCGTTGTGTCGCGAGCAGAATCGTCTTAATGGTTAGGAACTCAATAAGCTCCCATGGAAAATGGAGTCTTGGAAGTCAGATTTCTTAGTTCTTCTCATTTTGTATTTGTAATTAATAGTTTAAAGTAAATAATTCTGTAATATAATTGGTGTAGTGAATAACGTGAGAATTAATCATGATTGAATTATCAATTATCAACGCACGTACGTAACTAAGTGATGGATTGAATCAATTTAGTTTGTACACTGATTAGTTTAGTAGTACAATATAGTATATAGTAAGCACCAATAAGAGGATATAACATTCGTCAATTTTAAGAAACTGGTGTCTTGTTAATTGAAATTAGTATTCTTATGAAGTTTATCTTTGTTGATTGAATAGATTTTTTTTGGTTTAGATGACTCCGAACTGCATTGATAATGGATTTAATGTTGCTGAAATACTCGGTTCACTTGTGTGTGGAAGACCTTGTTAAGGTGTTAATCATGGGAAACGTTATTTTTATGTTTTAATAATACTAATTAATATATTGTTTGAATTGCCTCGTGCGTATACGTACCAATCTTTCCAAACGTGTTCTTCGAAAGAAATCGAGAAAAAAAAAATTCTGAGAGCTTCCCACCCTAGGACACAACGTCCGTCCTAAACAACTGTCACGAGCAATGTCTGTGTACAGAAATTGTGATGTAATTTCCTTTCCTGTTCTTTCGCGAAATCAAAATGAAGTTGTGCGAAAATCGTGAAAGAACAAAATTGTTAGAATTTCGATTGTATGCGACCTTTGAAGAAATGTTTTCCACAGAGTTCTACGAGGGTCCACGTGTGTGGTTTCGACAGTCTATTACTTTGTCCGGGTTATAAATAGATTAGAGCAAGTGGGAGTCTATTCAAAACCTAGTAGTATGTTGGAAGAATTGGTGTTTGAATGTCGCTCGTAAATAAGACCCATGGCATGGGTCGAAGAAGATTCACTCCTGATCAAGTCGACTCCAGAGATAATGGAGTCAGATAGGATGCATCGTCGTCTTTCGTGCCAGTAAACCATCTACACCGACTGAAAGAGGAAGTGTGCAAATGCGCTGTCTCTCTCGCCCTGGCATTGGTGAATTAAGGACAATGCTCTGTAGTTGTATATCTGGAAACCTCATCTTAAATTGTTTTGTCGGGAGGGGTAAATGACACCATGTGGCGTCGCTAGGCGACAGGTTTTGGGTGCAGAAAAGTACCAAAACACAAACTGCTAAGAAATCCATATAAAACACCGAGGAAAAGATATTAGCATAATCGTTATATTACGAACCGAATAACGTCAATGTTCTAAGAAAGGCGTAGTTTACATTAATGAGATGATATAAGATTTTTTTAAATTTAGTTTTTATTCACTGATCTGGTTCTTCACATGAAATGGTTTCACACGAAAATAACACAATACATCCTTTTATTCAACTATTTTCATCTGAGGAATACTCAATTGAGCTGCAACAATGTTTTTATTTGTTAAATGTATGCACCTTTTTGTTGGCGATGGTAGTTACAAGGGAGAGGAATTCACCGAATAACACATTTTAAAAACTGGCGAATATCTTGGTATCTAACGCTTATTCTAAGATAAGTAAACGTGCTAATTCAAAATATGCAGGGCATTTGTCTCTATCACCCACTTCAACCATTTATATTTCACTTGACAATTTTTTGCTGTATGGAATACTAATGAACGTGGAATTACCTACGAAAATAAAGATATTGAATCACATGTCACGCGTACTACATAGTAATACATATATTTCAAGGTATAATTCACATTTAAAATCCATACACAATGAAAATACTTAAAGGTGTATTTGGCTTGAATTTCTTGGCTGTAGATTTGGGGTTTGTGGTCACCATTTGGCATGTCACGCTGAAGTGCCCAGGAGTAGTCAGCCAACATTGCTGCGCTCCATTAACCCACACGCGTTATTTCATCACCGAGTTTTCTTGATGAAAACCTTGTTTGTCACTGACCGAACCTAGGTTTTCGTGGAAGAAGTCAAGATGCGAGTGGAGGAGGTGAATTTTGAGGGACATATTGATACCCAGCGTTTTATAGGCTCTGATGCGCTTCTTCACAACATTTACATAATAGATTTATAATTTGGAGGAAAATTGGCTAAAACTGATTTGATCCATGCACTTTTTTCAAAATCTTTTTCACAATTTTTTCATGAGTCCCAGATTCATGAGAAGCGGTGGTATGATTACGTTCTCAAGGACAATCAATGGCTCACGAAGAGCTGTTTTATTTCTCGAGTGTTTTCTAGTTTTGATTTGCCATTTTTCTTAGTGTTATTTTCTGCCTTTACTGTCTCACTAATAGATAAGACAGCAGTACTTGATGTACTCGTGAGAATGGTGATGATTTTTAAATCATCATAGATACTGTTAATATTCGTGATAGCGTTTTTTTTAAAGATAGTTTCATATGTCTCTTTCAGGTGCGTAGAATATACAACCAGTACTGTTGCATATTTGTTTCCATTTTGTAATAATAGTGCTTTCAGACGTATTTTTGTTGAGTCGATGACAATCGCCATGCTTCTATGTTGTGTCCCATTCCGAGGCTTGCAAAGAGACCTGAACGTCTGCGCAGTAGCAAATACTGACACTCATTTTAAAGTAATGCGATATCGAAAATACTTTAAAATATTACCTTAAATACATTTTTTTCCACAGACGACGAAAATATTGTATGGAATTGCATGAAAAAATACAGAAAACACGGAGATAAAAAACGGACGAACGGTGTTCCATGAAAATTATTTTTTGTCGATATCTTTAAACCTGACGTGACAGACCGAGACGGTTTTCAGATTTGATATCATCATAGATAACTACATTGGAAAAAGTAAACACCATGTCATATATCTATAGCTTGTTTATCAGTGGTATTATTATTATTATTATTATTATTATTAATATTATTTTCCAAATGCACCTTCCATTAAGGACAAAGGCCTCGTGCTTGCGTAGGGAATTATTATTCCTTCTCTAATGAAGTAATAGGATTATAATGAAGGGCGAAGAAACGATCGCAGATACATCCTTTCCCGAGGCGCGATTGGAACCCGCGATCCATCGATCCGACGTCGCCACGACACTATTGCCCTAGCGACCTCAAAATTCTTACTTTAATTTAATTTAGAGAAAGATTTAGGCCAGGAGGCACCAACCGTGACCATAAAAAATGGAGTGAACCTCCGGTTAGATGTGTATCACTTTACACATTGCTGTATGTTTTTGTCGAGACTTCGGATTGGCCGTTTTACCGGAATTTTCTTTGTTTGTCTCTCTACCCGGTATTTTTGGTATTGAATAAGCCGGTATATATCACAGCGAAACTGTCGCACGACGCTTGAGGGAATTGGTGTTTGAGAAGTTCGAAGAATGATAAATGGCAAAGGAATTTTCATTTATAGCGTGTTATATACACCGCTTGTAATATTCCGTTCGTAGAAGTCATTTGCGTTTTTTTGGGGAACGTTGGTATATTTTGTGGGATCAGTACTTCACAAAAATCTGATGATACCATTAGCGTTCTGAGAAAATCCGTTTCATCATAAATGGAATAATAAAACCGCTCGAGTGGTGCAGTGCACGATTTTATTTTTCCTTTGAAAATGTGATGTTTCGTAGATTAGCATTTGTATTGAATACTTGCCATAATGCACTTTTTGTTGAATTGTTCAAATTATTTTGCGTGCTAATTTTATGCTCTCCTCGAATTAGTAATTGTTGTGGTAATATCTATTTAATAGAACTGTGCTAAATAAGGAAGGAATATTCCATTAAATTTTATTCGGATAAAAGGGATTTAATTATCAAAATAAAATGTGAACGTTTAAATTTCTTTGAATATATTAATTGTTTTACAGTAATTATATTAACCATGGATGTTATTTCTTTTGGAATTTACCTCTACGTGATTGCATAGTGGTATTTGGTAATGCGAGGGCAAACTTTTTATGATGTATAAAGCTTTAAACCAACCTTTTCTCGGAGAAGCGTGCATTTCTGTGCTTCATATACGTGTTCCTTGAAAAGTTCAGTAAATCCATTTTGTTCGGTAGATATAAAATACCATTCGATTTTATTTTGACGAAATTGGTAGTCAAATAGAGGCAAGGTTTATGATGGTTCTGTAGAGTATCGTATATTTCATAGAAAATTCTCAGCCCCAAATGAAGTCTACTCAATATCTTGTCCCTACTCCTTTGTTTTTCTCATAAAGCTTTCTGAAATCAGCATTGTGATCGGCTTCTTATTTCGTCCATAACGTATACATTTCTAGTTCTTCGGATGCTAGATTTTACTCCCTATGTTGGTTTGTGAATGTGAAAGGTAAGCGACGGAAAGGCCTCAGACCTAATTTTGTTGGAAAATAAAACACTGTTCCTCAAAGAACTTATTATGAAACAAAATTTCTTGAAATAAGATCACGGTAAATCAATCTAGCATGTTTTCTGATTTTCTATTCCCAGGTAAGATTTCAATTTAGTAGAAGAGTGTGGCTTACTTCCACATCATGTAAGTCAACTGAAAGTTATAAGTAATTCCTTTCATCAAAAACTTAATAGAACTTCTTTCCAAGAGTTCCTTTCGCATTGATTCTGCTTTCGGCAAATAAGTTTGTACCTTCAAAGTTCCGGATGGTGTGTCCGTAAATGCATTCTTAGAAAGCTGCATGCAAAGTAGACTGTTTTTTTTTATGTCGCTGACTGATGAAGAAACTAACACCTAACTCCTGCTTCTCGCTCGAGTAAAGTGAAGAGCTTATTACCTACTCTGAAAAATGGGAGCTTCCTGCGTCTCCCGCCCAGCGCGCTGTCATATTTCAAGCCACGTCCTATTACACGGCGCCGGCGCCGGCAGCCAGGAGCATCTTTTCACACATGTCCCCCTCACGAAGCAAGTGCTGGAGCAGACAGCGAGCCAAATGGGGCGTGTTTCGTCACTGAAGTTCTTTATGTTGCCCAACTCTGTACACGAACAGGCAAATATATTGAGAGTTATAATGTACACCAATTCGTATTTTCTTCAAACACTCTTCCTTGTAAAAAGGCACGTCAACATCTTCTTGAAATTACAAACTGGAAATCGATATCGCATAAGAATCGCTCGACTCGCAGGTGCTCCGTCTCGAGAGAACAGAAAACAAAGCAGCAATGGATACATAGTCTTTGATCGTTTTGATCTTTTTAGTTTTCTGATTAAATTAATAGTATTAACAAGTATATTTTTTTCAAAGAAAGAGGAGAGGATCATCCGTGAAACTAAATATTTAATTTAATCTGTAGCATTTTGAATGTGTGAGGTTAGTTCGATTTTTATTGTAGTTGCATGTCTTCGGTATCTTTAGAATCGAAGGAAACATGTCAACTACAATCATTTTTTCGTCTAGTATTCAGTATTGTACTTCTTCTAGAATGATAGTCATGACCGATGACCTCGCTTTCCCTGTTTATCTTCCCCCAAATGCTGCCTTCTATACAACTATAATAAAACAATAATAATAATAATAAATAATAATAATAACTAAAACCTTTATATCTCTATGCCTTTTCCATTTATATCTGCAGTATTTTTTTGTTTTTGTTTTGTTTTGCGATTTTACTGATGTAATCCGAGATCTAAAACTGTGTCTCAGAATGATGCTTCAAAGAGTCTACATTTAATGCCGACTTCGAAGGATCAAATGAGGATCGAAGACCGTATTAACGATGGATTCACCAAGACTCATCGATGGTTTTAGAATCACATTTTTTACAAATAATGCCTTCCGCAATCAAACTATTCTCTTTTTTTAAATTTACAAATTACCAGTTGTAATGAAGGAGAAGTGTTCAACGTGGAAACGCATTCACTAGTGTACTTGCCTCTACTATGAAGCGTTACACATTTCATCAACTTCCCAATCACCAACTCTTCTATCGTCACCATTCTTCCCACCATGAACTCCTCTGTCACCATCCCTACTACTTCCATTAGCAACACACTCCAACTCTACATTCTCTGACAACACTTCGATTATAATCAGCAGGGAATCCACCGCTGCCAGCAAGAACAAAAACACTGTTAACTCAATACCATCTCAATCTCTACCAACACTACTAACACGTACATTTCCAACACTTCACCACTCCTATCAACATTGTTATCACCACCACAGTCACAAGTACGACCATTTCCTACGCCCCTTTGCTTCTTCTTACCCGGCAACCACCTACACTGTATTCCACAGCGAATAATCACGCACTAATTTTCCGCTGTCTATTATATTTTATTGATTTATACATTGAACTTAGAAACTTGTTTTGCGTAGAAGCGCATCAAAAAGATGAATTAGAATTTATTTAAATAATTCACAATTTGTTTTATTCATTTCATAAGTAATGGATAGGATTTTGTCAATGTGGAATGTATTTGCAGAATTTTTTTAAATTGACTGTAAGTTGTGTATATTATCACACATTTCTTGTGCACTAGACAGTTTTTATGCATTTTTCAACGACGTTACTTTCTTTTAAAATGAACGTTTTTTATCAAATTTCTACAATCCATTAAACTATTTTTTTAATCTTACACGAAAAATAGAACAGTTGCAGTATCATGGATCTGGTATACTGCAACTGTTCGTTTTTTTCGTGCACCAACTTTGTTAACTGATATTTTCGGCTCATATCGCTTTTGGATGCTGTATTGAAATGCGCACTTTTCTTGCAATGACGTCGTCAAAATCAATGTCGACTCAATGTTAAGCGTAGAATACGCTCTAGCTCTAGATCTCCGGGCATGGCTTCTCGGGGACACGCAACTATCACAGTATGCCACCGGTGCTTTTGGGTTCCGTTGACCGACGAAGGGGAAGTAGCCAGTAAATTTGACAGCTGTCAATATAACCGGGGGTGAAGTGGAAGGATTTTTACTGTGCGGCTCACCTGCAAGAGCACCTTCTCACTGACCTTTGCAATAGCGCTTCTGAGACGCGCCGGCGTCTTCACACGCCGCCACCAGCCAGCGCCACTGTGCTGGCCAAGGAAGGGCTCGTGGCTCATCGCGGTGGGCGCCGCGCGGGCGACCGCGTGACCGTCAACAGAAGCTCAGTGGCGCTTCCGAGAGGGCTACTGTGAAGGCTGCCATCTCCAACTGTTGTAGGTGGCGGTGGCGCAGAAGCGTGTCTGCGCGAAGTGCACCACTAACCTCCACTGCACCGTTCATGTAAATACCTTCATTTCAACCAATTCATTGCGAGCAGCATCGCCTCTTCGAAGCACGTCTGAGTGGCTTCGTGTGAAGGGCCACTAAACGACAGCGCTCACATTAGGCCACTAAGAAGCGCTAATCAGCTGCTGACTACTGCGCGGACGACTCGCGGAACCCGCGAATCCTTACTTTCCCCACGCTCAGTGGCGCTGGTGGGTGGCTGTGCGCTGTGAAGGGGCCGTGCGCTGCCGAGTGTCTCAGTTTAAAGGAGAGAAGAATTCGGTAGCAAGAGGTGCAGTCTCCTGCAGATCGCGGCTTCCGCTGGCGGCGCGGCGCCTCGCAGCTGTTTGCGCACGCGCATGCGCAGGCATCTGGGAAGCGAGCGCGCACTTCCTGGCGCACGCGCTAAAAATAAAGGAGCGCCTTCGCTCGCACCCGGCTTCTCGCTGCGCTTGCACTCCAGCAACGTGCGTCGCCGCGCCACATCGCCATGGGGAGCCTTGCGAAGCGGACTTCTGTACCGAGGATCCCCCAACCGGAGGGATTTTTTTCTCAGCGTAGCAATCGTTCGCAATCTCGATCATATGAGCATGCGGAGATGCACGAAAGTGATGCGAAACTCGAATGCGCGGAAGATCGATACTGCTCCTATTGCTGTTTAGGTTCGCGGTGCTAAAAATTCCCTCTGGATCTCTCGTATTAAATTTACGGGTCCTATTGTGCCATTTGGTTCGTGTCTAGCTCTTGGTTAGCGTTCTCGCCTTCCGCTACGCGGCTCCGGGTTCGACTTCCGGTCGAGCCGAGACTATAGTGTGCTGTCCTTGCAGTGTCCCAATATATGTTGCTGTGCAACGATGAGAAAATTTACTTCTCAGGTTGAGAAGACCAGGAATACGGTGTGGGGTTGTCTACGAGCTACACACGGTGCTACCGTAACCCATGGCCGCGAGGCAGGGACGTCGCCGGTAGGCCTGAGCCCGTTCACGGGCTGTCGCGCCAAGTACATACATACATACATTGTACTATTTACATACAAGAATCTCCTCTTCATGAACGTATTTCCTGAGGAAATGTAGGATTTATAATACATCGTCCACACAAAAGTTAGTTATTCAGTTGCTGATGGATACGGTGTAACCTTTATGTGGGGCAACAAACAGATTTTAGACCAAACGTTTAAAACTTCCCAAATTATGAATGTTTCAAGATTTAAACTCAACCCGCAACGCTACATCATACGTGACCAATGTGTATATGTCGCTCACGAAACTCGAACACTATATCCCGATTTTCGTATTTTTTATGGGATACAAGTTGTATATCTTATGTCAGAATTTACTAAATGAGACTTTTTGGTGGGTCTATTGAATTTTTCAAGGGTTTCACTATGAAGGTAATATTTACTTTTAAAACTATGATTTCTAAAGTGTGTGATGTTCCTACCGATCCAAAGAGTTAAATTGGATGAAACATAAATGAATTTCGTGATGACATAATCGATCATACATTGTTTTTAAGTGTAAGTGATTTGAATTAATTCATAAATTTTTCATTGTAATATTTCTAAATAATTCTGAACAATTTATTCAACACGAAGGAGTCTTAATATTTAGAACAAAATCTGTTAATGTAGTTAGTTGTCTACTCGATATTTCTTATTAGCGTAACAGCTTTATAACAGAATTTATTTTTAATTCAAAATTTAGTTTCTCTTCTCTGAAAGGATACTTCTGCCCTCATGATAATTTCAGTGACTCGTAGTTGCCGTACCCAGAATCGAGAACCAGCGCGCCTACCACGCCCCTTTGGACCATTCCCAACCTCCTCTCCCGGAGAATGTGGCGGGTTTCGCGGCGTCAGCCGGAGCATAGGCTGCCTGCCAGCTCCTGCAACCGCCAACGCGAGGCCGCCAGATGGAGACCTCGCACGGCTCCGCCCGCACTCTGAATGCCATCACCTCTGCAATCCCCTTCACTTCTGTCATCAGTGCAAAACCAGCACTACCAACTCCCACCATCACCACCGCCACCACCATCACCACCGCCACCACCATCACCACCGCCACCACCATCATTACCACCATACCCACCACTACCACCACCACGCCGCCGCCACCACCACCGCCGCCGCCGCCGCTCCGACGCATCTGTTACCACAGGTGCTACCAAAGCCATTGACCTCGCCCCCGGTCCTGCGTACTACGATGCTTTCATCACTAACGCCTACGTCCCCGTCACCACCACCACCACCACCAATCGTAACAGCCACAACTAATACCACCGTCATTGTTGCCGACCTACGATCCCACCGAACCGTTACTTGTCCAATCACTGTCACCAATTCCCTGCTCTTCTCCACTGGCACCAACGATATCAAAACCGACCCCACCACATACATCAACACCGGCGTTACCGCACTACAGTCATTTCCACCGCCATCACTATCACCATCATCAACACCACCGCCGCCACCATTTCCTTTACCATCGCCATCTCCACCCCCTCCGCAGCCGCCGCTGCGACGCAGTAGCTTAGTGGCCCAGTTGCGCGCGCACGTGCCGCTTGCAGTGCCGCTGCGGGAGGCGGCGCTGCGCCGCGCGAAGGCGCATCAGATGGCCGGCACGTGCGCAGGCAACGCTCGCCGCCGCCGCCGCGCACTCGCCTGGCGCTGCCTGCGCTAGCGGCCCGGCCGCCCACCCACTGAGTGTTGCGTTGGAGAGCATGGAAACGTTGCCCTGCGTGATCGGTTAACAAACAGTACACGGTGCCGGGACTACCAACATTCTATAAAATAATTTTATTACGGATAAACTTTACAAACAAGAGAATCGTAAGCAGCCCTTCTCTCATGTTAAATGGCCTTAAAGTACCTTACGTAAACACTGCTCAATATTTTAGTACGGCATTAGATACTAAACTCCGGTGGAAGGAACAAGTGAAAAAGAAAAAAATAATGAATTAAATACAGGCCGTTGTGCTGACTGTCAAAAGTTCCTACAAAACAAAATTTTAATATACAACCCAGTCCTGAAATCGATTTGGCTCTATTATGATCAGCTCTGGGGTTGCACCAGAGAAAGCAATATAAAAAAAAAATACAGACCTTTCAGAATAAAGTAGTGTGAAACTTCGTAAATGCTCCGTGGTAGATTAGAAATAGGGATTGAACTACACTATTCAGTGAACATGTAAATAATATATTAACTTAGATTTAAGAGTATATGTAAATTCATGGTATGCTAACGCCATGGCAAAAATTTCGGGTAAAATATATTTCGGCTTCGAGAAATGTATATAACATATATTTCGGCTTCGTCGAGTGGATACTGTACATTGAAGACTCCTCTGAGAATAAAATTCAGTGGACGTAAACATTAAACACGCAGTACTGAGCATTAGGATTATTGATAACATGAACTACAATCTTTTAATCTGAGACGATAAAATTCTGACTTCTGACAAAATTGCGTTTTGTTATCTCTTCTTCCTGTTTGTTAAGGGGTCAGGATATGCCGAAGATTAGCTGGCAAATTCCGTCAACTTCACGTAGAAGGAAAATGCAACAACATTGAATGTTTTCCTGATTAGTCGGTCTGTACACTTACGGGAACTCAGACAGACAATAATCCGCAGAATGTGAAAGAGGAAAAGGAGAAGGAGAAACATTCCCAAAGTCATTATAAGCTTCTCATGTCCACGTGGTGTAACATATTACGATATCTGGGCTGCGCCCGTATCCTCCAAGGTTACCACAGCTTGTTATGCCTGCGAATATTCTAACGGGCCATTGTGGATCGCCGTTTAATTACGTTCAGGAAACTCCTTCTCCGCAATTCCGTGACGCATCAAGTTGAGCACTATTAAGTGCAGTTGTCTATTGATTTAGAAGGGCATTTACACGAAAAATTATAATTGGAACTGCCTCTCTTTCACTAGAGTTTTGGCTGTCTGGGAGACGCCGCGTCCTACACAGTCCCTTTTCCTTGTATTCACTTGCATTCCTTCTTCCGTTCGCATGTATTCCTAACATTTTGGAACAAGATTTCCCTCTTCGCTCTTACCCGTACTTACGTACACTACAATTAGGATGTGGGGATCTCGATTAGATTAAAATTTGTAGTTTAAAGAGGTCAAAATAATTATCGGTTTAATACAATGTCTAACATCTTGTTGAGTTAACGTTCATTTCAAATTAGATTTCATTTTCAGTACAGAAATATTAAAATAATTAAAGATGTCATTGCCAACAATATTATTTAATGCAATAGCAGCTTTCGATGGCTACTGATGTATTCGATCAGTTACTGATGATGATGGCTAAGGCATCGAAAGCTGCTATTGCATTAAATAATATTGTTGGCAATGACAACATCTTTAATTATTTTAAAAATGCCAAAGATATCACACCACAACACCTATATACAGAAATGTTAACTTTGTGTTTGATCTTTTTTATTTATGAACAAACAAATATTTAAAATGATTAGTTAGAAACAATGTATATCGGAAAAGCTTCTTACCACCTGAGGCGGAGCTAATCTGACAAAAAATCCAATTCTAAAACATTACTGTTCGACCGATTCACACAATGTTTGTACTCTTGCTCCTATTATACATTAATATTAATGGAATTTCCGAATGTCGTATTTTTAAAATGATATTGGCAAAGACCCATAGTCGTAAAATTGAACTTTAAAAAGTACACAAAATGGATCACTGCAGTATGTAGGCTTAATCGTCATTGGTTAACCAATCAACAAACACGTCGCGCTTCTAATACGTTTTCGAACATCACATCAAAAGATACAACTTAACCCTTCCCGGTAAGATTAAAACATATTTTCAATGGAACCACTCATGAATACTCTTTGGAGTAATTGTTAAAGTAGTACTTGCAAATTCAATTGCCTACGTTTAGATTTAATTGAGAATATTGTAGACAGTAAGTGAACAAAATGCGTAAAAGAGAGCAATGTACCGAACTATGTTCTGTTCTCAATCAGTCAGCTAGTATGTTCAATAAAAAAAAAAGAACTAGTTGCTATTGCAAGAGATGTCGGCGTGCATGTGCGTCCGTGCGGCGCCTCTTCTCGCCCACCGCCGCATCTGCTCCGCGCCGCGCTCCTTTCGTGGCCACCTCTCGGGGCTCCGCGAGCGCGTGGGAGACCTCGACGCACGGGACGAGATGAACAACCGCCACGTCGGCCCCGAAACCCGCCCTTGTTTTTTCTTCTTCGCCCTCTTCGCCTTTTTCTGGGAACATTTCCCTACCAGTTCAATGGGGTCCACATACAGAAAAATATATTTGGCTACAGCTAGTGGATTATTCTCACTACTGCATCATGTGCAATAACGTATCGCTTTGACTTCACGATAAGTTTTATTAAAATCATGCCTTTGGGAATCATGTGTGTTTGGATATTCCTATTTAAACCTTTCCAAGTTTATGGGTGTTCAAATACTTGTTCATGACATACTTTTATTTATGATCAGAATATTCTTTGTAGTTTTCAACGGCACAACAGCCCATTTTTTTTCTTTTTTTTTTTTTTTTCGATCTAAGTGCGTATTTTATTCTAGCAGATCCGCCGGAGACTCAAGATCTTGCGGGTTAGGTTGTATGGGAGGAAGGAATCAATGCATCGCAGTCCCTCCGCTTCAGGGTGGGAATGAAGAATGCTTAAGAAAGAAACAAACCAACACACGCTGGCTGTGCCTCGCCATTTGCGTTGTTGATCCGGATTTAACCTGGAAGTAGTCTAAGTAAACTACGGTTTGGGGCAATCTAGATTTTAGTGTATCCAATTCTAGTCCTCTAGATTTTAGTACATCCAAGCAATGTTGAAGGGAGAGTAAGATACTTAACTCATGTCGGAAGTACGCTGGCGGTCCTAAACTAGCGTTTGCCTGTCGACGGAGCTTCGCCTGCGAACTCGTAAGTACACTCGCCAAGTACACGGCGAAGGGCACGGGCGCTGTCCGGAAATCTAATAATAATAATAATAATAATAATAATAATAATAATAATAATAATAATAATGTCTTTATTAATGGCGAGGCTCAGGCCATAGGGCCTGCTCTTCCGCCTAACCACCGCCAACAAATCTCCAACTTGATGTGGCCGTGTGGCGAGGACGCCTGGGATGTGGGCCAGCGGAGCGGCGAGCAGCCGCAAGAGCGAGCGCGTCGGATCGCGCGCCGCCGTGAATGCGCACAATGGCCGGAGGTTCTCCACCGCGCCCAAATTCGCCAACGGGACACGGCGCAGCGCGGCGCGGCGCCCGGCGACCCGCTTTCGGAGCCAGCGGCGCGCACTCCGTGAGCCCTCGCCCCCCGCCCTTCTTCCCTGCGCCCCCTCCATCCAAACGCTAACCGGGTCTGTTCTTTCACTTTGTGCTACCGTACTAGTCTCGCCTCACCTCCTCCCTCAGTTCTTCATCATTCTTTCTTTCTTCTCAATCTTTCTTCATCTTTTCTCTGTTCTCTCTCTCTCTCTCTCTCTCTCTCTCTCTCTCTCTCTCTCTCTCTCTCTCTCTCTCTCTCTCAGTGACTCCTCCCGTCTTCGTAACATTGTTTCCTCCTCTTCTTTTTCTTCTCCTTTCCCAATTTTCACTTCGTCATTTTTTTCTGGGGTCTTTCACTTGCTCTCTCGTTCGATATTCATTATTTCTCGCTGCCTCCACCCTTCTTCACTACATTGTTTTCTCTTGATCCCTTTCTCTGCATCTTTCTAGGTCCTTCACACTTTCTGACTTACTTTTCTGTCTTCTTTCTTTGTTACTCTTGATTTTTCTTCGCCGTTCACTTTTGCCTTCTAATTTCCTCCTCTTCATATATCTTTCCGCTCAGTCAACTATCTTTCACCTTCCCTTCCTATTATCTGTCCGTTCATTCTGCATGTATTTATTTATTTTATTTACTCTTATCTTCTCTTTTCTTCGCCTTTCTCATTTTACCGCACCCCTGCCCCCAATTTCTTGTATTTATTTTAGGCCCTTTCTCTTGCCTACATCTATGCTCTCTGAATTGTTAGTTCTCTTCCTTAGCGCACCTCGTGTATTTCTGTGTGCCTTGGATTCCGTGGCTTCCAGCCCCCTTTCCTCTTTGTTCCCCGCCTGCTTGGGCAAGTGTGTCACAGCGCGATGGAGCCGCGCCCGCCGCTCCTCGTTAAATCGCGCGGGTCCTCGCCGCCCGCGCCCGCCTGCTTTTTGCGCGGCCGGCCCCGCCGCTTCGCACCAACTCCTTCGCCTTTATGGCTTCCGTCCTGATTGATTAAATTTAAATTGCAAAAAAAGGTGCCCTCCGTTAATTCGCGAGACGTCTTTAGAAAATATACGGCGGGGCATTAAAAGCAATTTGCTCTCTGAATCGGAGACAAGCTTCTTTTTTCGCAAGCGGCGCGGCGCGGCGCAGCGCGGCGCGGCATGGTGTCCGCCGGGTTGAAGGAACTTTCTCGCGAGCTCTCTCGATGGTGATGCAGCGCCAGGGCGGCTGCTCCGGCTGCGTTTCCGTATGGCGGCGGCCTCCAAGGCTGCTCGCCGGGCGGAAATTGATGCTGAACACGCGGGCGGAAGAGACTGGATGTTGATGTTTTTTACCTCACTATGGCGCTGAGACGGTAATGGAGTTTGGTGCTTCTTTATTTTGTTCCCTTGCTATTCAATGATTGAGAGAGTTGCAATCAAACGAAGGTCGAAATAATGTGGCATTTCCGAGGGTTAGTTTACACCGTATGAAGGCGTCATAAAGTGGTAGCCCTGAGTTACTATTTAGAGTTTTTCGCACTCTGGGCAATCGTCTTTCTATTCTTTATTATGGCTTTTCAGCTTCTCGTCAGAAGGCAAGATTTCTCTTCAGAAGACCGTTCATTTAAATGTTTGCGAGCTGCATTGGAAAACCGAATTAGTGTAGCTTTTGATGATCTCCTTGCCCCTTCCGAAATGATTCTACATTATTTTGAATTAACCTTTCTAACAGATCTCTGAAATGAAAACTGAACGTGAAATTAAAACCAATAGTACAAAATGTCCCAATCAGAGCGGTGTATCTCAAACATTTTATCACCTTTTCTTTCCGATTTTTCTTGCCGCTTCTACCTACTGGCCAATCATAAACTGTGACACATCTATCTTACGAGGCGGTTTACATTGATCGCTATGTCGATGTCCAACAAACAGCGTATGAACTATATCTAATTTTAACACATGCTTTCAGTTATTTTCAGTATTTGGCGCATTTTTGAACTCTGTTGGACATAATTTCACTCGTGGAATAGTCCTATTAAATATCACTCGAGCTTTGAAAATTCTCACCTAATTCCCTCATCGCTTCGTGAGTCGGGAATATGTCGACAATTTCCAAAGCACTCGCAGTATTACATATGATAAATTATCTTTTAACAGTTCAACAGTTTAATTGTTCAACTAATAGCCAAGACAGCGTGTTTAAACTATTTTTATATGTCTAAGAGAAGAAATTATAAAGAACTTATTACTATGTATAAAAGGACCCCAAAAAAGAATGAGCATGAGTTAATGAAATTTCAGTCCACCGTCGAAGATAAACATCTTTTGGAGCTGTCGGGTTTTTTGTTTCCTAATTGAACGACATTCTTCTTTGTAACTAAAAACATTACAACTCGGTACATTGGTTAATTTCTTATGAGCTTTGCATTTCTATTTTGCTATTTAAATGTTTTGTGTCACCGTAGTACGGGATGAAATTAGGTATCCACTCATTGGCAAGATTTTGAATGCAGAATTTTTATACGGGGAAAGTGAAAAAATTTCTCCTTCAGTGTACTATGTATACAGATTGCTGCATGACTTCCTGTGCATCTACAGCAGGCAAATAAATTACCTAAGCTTTCGAAGAAATTTGTACGATAGAGCCATACGAGTATCTAGATACTCGCTGCTCGGCTCAAATACTACCGTACTTTAAGAATAACAGAGACAAAAACATTGCTGCTAAGAATTGTGGATAAATCTTCCTACTTCAAGTAAAATTATTTCTTATTCATATACTTTTCGTGTAAGAAAGTATTATGAGAAATATTGACCGATAGTATAAATAACAAATTCGGTTAGTCGTTGTCAGCTTTTGATCGATTAATGATGTAAACAACTGTAATAGATATGAATGTAATATATGAAATAGTATTATAGTTTGATCAATGGTAATAATAATAATAATTACAATTTTATTTATTATTGTGACATTAATATTATTATTATTATTATTCATACTAAAGTATTTGAATATGTTCAAATACACAGACAGTCAAATTGGGTAAGTATTGAATTCAATTTATTATTAAAATAATTTTTTAAATTTAAAAACATTTTACAATAAAATGTATAAAACAACGATTCGGGAATCTGCCTTGCTCCTATCAATAGATATCCATAAGTTTGTAGAGTGAATATCCCCTAATTACATATTTTTTTTACTAATCGATCGTAATAGATCGTTTATACTCGGCCGTGAAGTCAGGCCGCTAGTCACATGGCATGGTCAACACATCGTACCAGGCACGAACGTGTGTATTACTGCTTAAGTTGTCGAGAGCCAGACTTGAGTTCCTGGTGGGAACAAGACATATTTCATAAAGTTTGTTTTGTACATTTTATTGAAGACTGTTTTTGAATAACAAATTATTTTAATAAAAAACTGGATTTAATTACTTGCCCAATTATATATGTAGAACCGTATTCAACTAATATAACAACAACAATAATAATAATAATAATAATAATAATAATAATAATAATAATAATAATAATAATAATAATAGTAAAATGGCGCCCGGTGTAGCACAGTCGTGAGTGCGCGCGTTCGGACCCGTTCGGGACCCCGGAGTCCGGCGTAGCGCGGAATGTGGGCCTTTTTTGGCAGCGCGAGTTTCCCGCGCGATGCGCAATCGCGGCGCGTCCGTCCGGAGAGCAGGCAGCAGCTGACGCACCGCTGGCCCCGCGAGGCAGGGGGGAGGGGAGAAAGCGACGCGGAAGCAAAGAGGTCGTGCGAATGCCCTCGGAGAATTTCTGCTTTTGCTCTGGTGACCGAAATTTAAGAGCAGAAAAAAAGTTCAATTAGTTGAATGGGGGTTATGAAGACGCGTGTTACAAATAAACTGTTAAAGGACACCTTAATGAGTTTGCGCAGTGTGGTGTTTGAATCTGTTTTACACTGACTTTGTCAGAGAAAGGGGTACTGCGAGTAAAATAAATGTAAAAAGATCAGGCCTATGGCCTTCATGAATGATATTTTAAAGAGGGCTACTGGATGTAGACAAAAATCCTACTGAGGAATCATTTGAATGCCCGTAGTGAAGTGAACATCGTAAAAAATACTGCTGTGGCTTCGAAACGTCAGCAGGATGAAACCAAACAGGCCGCTGACGTTACTCTGTTATTCAAGCTACAGGAAGATGGATATATCTAGAAAGATGGTTGATTCAGCAATTATGAGTCTCGAAGCGTACCTGAGGTTTACATTCCCTCTAAGACGACTGTACTGAGGGAAGACAGTGCGATCATCAAAGGAACGTGGCTGGGAATGAAACTATAGTTCTAAAATTATGGGTTTTTGAATCTACGTCTGGAGCAGATTCCTTCTACAGGGAAGTAAAGCCGATTGACCTAAGAAGTCGAATGCAACATTGTAAAAAAAACTGAAAACGACACAACAGTCATCAAGACCGAAAAGAATTTGCAATCCTAATTCAAACAATTTCTGAGATGGACCAGCGGTCCCAGAACTCATATTCGAACGTAGGCAATGTCGTTTTAATTTTACGTTGCTTTTTCTTCAGTATTCAGATAAATCAAATCGTCCTGAGATCTTCTGAGATAAAAGTAAGAATAATAATCTTTGGAATATTATTATGAAACTGACAGCAATAACAATTCATGTCCTCACATCAATGTATTTTTTATTTGATAATGATTTTTAATCAACAAGTTTCGTTCTTTGTCATTACTTTGTATTGTGACGTGACTCGCTACACATTTTACATATTCCACCTTCATGATCACAACTAGCGTCCTTTGGTTCATCTTTAGGGGATACTAAATTTTTTTGTGAAAACACTTTGCTACCATGCGACATGCATTGCTGGCAGCTCACCAAGTTCTTGTTTCCATTACTTGGAAGTTGCCGCCCCTCTGTAATAGTCGTTATGCTCTATTGGGCTTGTCGTCCCACTTGTAAAGAGAATCGGTAAATGCTGTTGTAAAACTATATAATATATCCTGAGCGTATAATATTTTGTAGTTCTACATTTGATTTATAGTTCAGAGAACATTTTATCTATACACCTGTTTTTGCTAAAAGAATGAAAAGAGGTAGAAGTATTTTATTTTTAGTAAGAACATGGCAAGGCAAATGAAGTATGTAATACACAAATATGTCACTTGGTATGAAAATATTATTGTTGTCAAGAGAGACTATAATACTCCGGATGCAGATGAGCTCTACAAATACAGAGGGATTCAGCAAAAAAGTTGGTCGCGCACACTGATATTATTGCGAAAGTACCGGTGGGGAGAATGAAAAGTATATTCAAAATCTTTTTCAACTCACGAAATCTTACACCAGCATTTACTATGTACGCATTACCAATAATTCATTCTCTTTGGGATCGTCAAATGGTCGAAAACGAATATCTATCTTAGCTAGGCTTATCAGGGTCAAAATGACCCGCGTCGAACTCCACCATCCCAAAAGCACAATCCAAAGGGTCAATCTCCTAAGCCCGGCTGAAATAGGGTATTCCAATATCGATGCCGATATGTCAAACAAGAGGTTGATTAACTTTTGACCTCGAATAGCATATAGAACGCTTTAGAGAATGGTGCAAGAAACATGTTCGTTAAAAATTCTGATTTTTTGAAAATTGCAAAAAATTAAATTTTTTGGCTTCTTCCTACATCTACAATTGTGAAGATAACATTGTTTTACATGAAATGTGTTCATCAAAAACAGATCTTTAATTAAGGTCATGTTCAATTTTTCGAAAATGTAAGTATTTGTGTAATTTGGCGTCAAACATAGTCGCCCTATTCGAATTTCCCGCGTTTCTTGTACGTAATTTGAGAAGTGTTTAGAGGCAGTTGTATGAGAAGTTAGAATTTGTGTATTATTTCATATTTCTTTGATGGATACTTGCATTCGAACTTTTTGTACATTTACAAATTTTTTGAAATTATTCAAAACATATTTGATATTCGAATTTTGTTGTTGTGAGGAATGTATTTGCGCTCTCAATTTATTGATGTATTTTCTTTCACGAAATTCGCAAACCTTTGTTGAAATTAGTCTAATTAGGTTGTCTCTCTGAAAAATACGATTTAAATATATGAAAAAAATTGCTGTCCTTCAGGAAATATCAGATGGGAGAGCGATAATTGCATTCCGTCCCGCGAGACGGCAGTTATAATTCTGTGAATTCCATCTCAGTGTTGAGACATGATTTAATTGTATGTAATTGTATAATATTTGCTTACAAATATTTAGTTTTTGCACCCGGTTTTCTACGATTTGTAATGAATTTTACAAAGCATGATGATTGAGATGTGTTAATTGGGAGAGAAATTGCGGCATAAATAGTATTATATAACCATTACTAAGGGCGAGAATGTATGTGGTATTTTAGGCCCACTGGCTTTGAAACGGTGCCGTCCCCAATTGTTCGGGGGTTGGGGCACTGGTATTATGAAAGAAGTAGCTGATTCGATTACAGGTGGTGCATTTTCGGCAGGCGCAAAATGCTCCGTGGGCAAACCGCGTGTAGCATGTAAACGAGTAACGCCAGGTGCCCAGCATAATTAAATCCCACCCCACCATTAATATACCGTCCTGAGGTGACCCGAGTTCTTTCGACCAGACAGTTCGGATATAATTGAGGCCAATATTCGTTTAGAAAGTGAGGCTCACATCAGGAGCTTCAGGCGGCGCCTGATCGATAGAGTCCGTGTAAACCCGCCCGGGGGATGCGCGTCCAAGGACAAGATTCCTGACGTAAATACGGGAACGGAACTGCGGCCAATGACCACTGCCCGCAAACCATCCAGTAAGGTAAATGGCCTAAAAATGGGAAACGGATTGAAGACTTGCATTAAAAGTTATGCTTGAGGAAAGCAACCTTCTACGAGAGATGTTTTCACTATGCGGATCAATGTTGTCACAACGTCGAATGAATTGCTTTGAACGTTTGAACGTTGAATAATTTTGAGTTGTGCGTGCGGAATTTTAGGAGTAGTTCATCAGAGAGAGTGAAAATTCCCTCATTAATTAGTCATGTTCTACTTTTTAAGTATATAAGAGCTTGTTAGGAAGAACGCTAAAGATATGTTCATTATTTGCTGATCATAATGTAACAGTAAATTTACGAAGAAAAGTTTGTAAATTTTCCGAACTCAATAGGCCCACAGAATACGCACTCGTAATCATCACAGGTGTTTACCACGTGATTTCTCTTTGGGGGACAAATGCCGAGACTCCATGTCTTTGTCCTGGTCAATCTGGTTTTTGCTTAGGGTTCAGTGATCATTACATAAGGCAGCGGCACCAGTACACCTGTGTTCACCAGCACAAAATCGGCTACTTCTGCAATGAAAAGAAGTAAGTGGTATCTGACTCTGTGAGCTGTCTTTTGAAATACTTTTCTCGGTTAAGGCAGGAATCCGCCAAAACAGTCTTTTGAATTTATTTCTCCAGAAATCTGAACACTTTACAATTTTTAGATGGTTTTGATAGTATCCTTTCAGTCGCATCATCAGAGTACGCCTCATAAGAGGAAAAACCATTATTTATCTACATTTGTGTCAGTTCTACTGACGTGTATGACTCTCAACAGATTTAGTACGCGCTTTATGTGAAACGTCTTGTGAAGTTGTTGCATGAGAACGCCGCTGACGAGTACGCGGTTCCCGTTCGTGGGGAGGCAGCGAAACCTTGCCACAGACATCGCCTTCTCGCGTGGGGTTCAGTGAACTCTCACGTCGCCGGGCACGGAGGCACCACACGTTCACCTTTGCAAAGTCAACGTCTGGGCCGAACGTCAGACCTGTGTATCTGAGTCTTTTGCGTTTATTAAATACATTGGGCAGAGTGGGCCCAATCAATTTGCCGAATCATAATTAACAATTATTTTTCTTCGGATGATTGTTTAATTGTGGCTTTGTACAAGGATATCTTGCTTACGCGATCCTGGCATTACGTCATAGGGATGAAACAAACTAGGATTGGTTATTGGTTGATTAATTAGTGATTCCGGACGTGTCAACGGCTGGCATTAGTCCCGTAAGTGTAGTGTACGTTTTCAACGCGTGGTGGGGGTGAAATTCCCTCGCTAGATATTGACATCCGTCGCCCTCCTACCATCGGCTAGCATGGTTGTCCCCAATCAGGTATCTCCCATCAGCAGGCACCGCCTCAGCCGGGACAAACTTCGCTCCTGACCGGTCTCCAGGCAAGTGTGGTAGTGTAGTGCATGTTAGTGTAAGTGGGACGTAAGGGATGAGGATAGGAACAAGGAATGATAAGGAAAGATCGCGTACGATCTGGGTCCCGTTTGGTTGAGCACTTCTCCAGCATTCTCCTGGTATTGATCGGACAACCACTGGAAACTACCGCTCAGAGCAGCAAATTCTCCTCCAAACGACTGAACTCGTCCTAGCTATGTAGGTAGAGTTTCTATGCTGCCACTATCGGGTCTAGAACCTAGGACCTCCCGATCAGAGGCACTGCAGTGACATCAGTTTATGCTCTGCGCCACCTCTCCCGATAGCAAACTAGGAGGAACATCCTCATTTTATCAATGCGTTTCTCAGTGCGACTCCCGCGCGCCCTTTTAATACTTTTCGGTCTCTGTGTGGAACATGGAGTAAGGTTGCTGACAGCCGCCGTGTCCGGGCGGGGGCAGCGACGACCCAATGCCCTTCTCCTTGTCTGAGGTTCAGTGATCCCTGGCACGGAGGCACCAGGCGTTCACCTCTCCAAGGTCAGCCACCCCGGCGCGGAGGGGTGCGGCC
>BOPP01000024.1:11298750-11331192 GCA_017312745.1 Gryllus bimaculatus
CATGGATACTAGTATTTGCCTTCGTTATTTATTGATGGGAAAGCTTTACTTGACTGTAAGCGTACGCAAGTCGACGTTGTAGACGCTTGCGGCAAAGAAGTCTAGGCCATTTAAAACAACAGGGTACTGCAATGTAAACCACACTTACGGCGACGTCAATGAAGATGGTAGCTCGCTCGAATATTGAAAATGATCCCAAGAGAATGTATTTGTGCGTTCCCATGAATTCGTACTATTTAGTAATGTACGCGATTCGTACGGTAGTGACTTTGGCATACTCATTTTAAAATGCCAGATGCGACTGTCGTTCCGTCGTCCATGTACGCCGTACTAGTACGTTGTGTACTATTTAGGGAAATAACTATTAATTTTTAAACACAAACATAATTAAATAACCACAGCTTTTCTGTAAACCTAATTATAATGAGTTAATCTTTTGTATTTCGAAAATTAAGTTTATTCGCTAATCGCCGCTCTTGTTTCTTCACTCCTCCCGTGAAATTCAATGTTGCATTTAACTTATTTTGTCACTAAGACTCGGGACTGTAGGAAATCAGAGTGAACGGTGTGTTATGAAAGTGATGTAGTAATCTCGATTTAACTCGAATTGAATGGAACCGAAACAATCGGTGCTCGCATTATAAAATTTCATGTTAAATTTAAATGTACTTTTGTATTCCTGTGTTTCTTTGCCAGGATCTGCCAGAGATGCCAGGTTCGTGTTACGACGAAATGCGAGTTTATAGAGTCAACGCTAACAGGGATATACTCGTTACAAAATGTTACACATTTTCTAACGTCAGTATATAAACGAGTCCCATCCACAGAGTGAGTCTCCGAGAGTGCCTACGACAAAAATTGAACCTCTTCGTAAAAATAAATATAGTAGAACAACTTAATTGCATTACTATGTTCTGATGAGACATTCACAAATCGAAATTAGTACCATATATTGTTTACCCACGTTCGTGTTATCTGTCGCATCAAACCCATATAATTGTTACCATTCCTTTTCTGTATTTAAAAATCTACAGAAAAGGACATTTCCCTAAAAAAGCTTGTATGTTTGATGATGTGACGATGAATATGAATGCAACTATGGAATTGTCTAGAAAATAATTAATGATTTTTCGAAATGGATTCGTATGTGTCTAATGAAACTAGGAATTACATCCAGCATTTACTGTCAGTAATTGTTTTTGCTCATTTCTGTCTACATACGAATTTTAAGAAATTCCGAAAACTTCTCATGGCCCAATCTGCATTTATACGAATACAAATTAAGCAGTGGGCTCGTAATTGTGGGCACCCAGCGTATGGATTATTAATCTACGAGTTCCAAGGAAATCGGTTCGGTTGAATTTTGATTGAATGACACGAGCTTGCTGTGGGGATAAATGGTCTGCAAAATTTCATTTTATCTTCAGTACATTTCATTTAACTAGTAGTTAAGATTTCATACTCGTACATTACACGCAATTTCCTCTAAAGGCTGGTATGTAATTCAGATGTAGATGGTACGATTGTGGGTAGAGTCAGTAATAATAGAATTGATAAACATTGCCGACAATGTGGCTTATCGGCAGACGGCAAAGTATTATATTAAGAAGTTATTTAAAAAGTGAAAGATCTCCGTTTCGGTTTCTTTTCTAGTTTTACGTGTCACTACATTCTTAAGACGCATCTCCAGCACGCTGGCTTTTTTTTTTTGTTTTTTTTAAAAATGGCGGTTTTATCCTATAGTTTATAAGAGGTATCCGTAAAGAGTAGCAATTTTAGATACCTATATAATAAGCACAATGTTTTACCTAACAAACTGCTATATAAAACGTTTTCACCCGTCCTAATTCGATACTTTAGTGATGTGTGTGTGTGTGTGTGTGTGTGTGTGTCAACTATATGGTTCTGCGCGAAAAGACCCATCGTATTCTAATTCCCAAATATTTTTACAGTGTTCGTCCATCTTTGGACGTGGAGCAATCGTTTATTATGCGATCGATCGATAATCGTTGATGTTTATGTTTCGTGCATGAATAATGTTTACTACCAAGCTACTTTAGGAGAGATTTCGATAATTGTTATAAGTGCAAAAAAATGTATATTATAAATGTTTTGTTTATTACATCATTATAAATTTATTGAGAAGCTAATATAACTTTGAAGATTAGTTCCAACAAGAGTTTTAGCTGTTTTGGTACATCATGTTTTATTTTGGGAGCGTGTTTGTTTTCTTGTATTGATGGAAATTACAGTAAAATAATTAGTGGCAACTATCGACCTGATGTCAAGAAATATGACTCTATCAGCTCACGAAAAATCACGAATTTAATGCAAATTTATACACACTTTTTCAGTTTGATTAAAAGTAAAGGAGATGCTGTTGCACTTGCATAACCATATACCTCAGCATTATTTACATACCATCGTATTGACGAGCAGCAACAAGTCACGTGAAAAAATTCCATAGTAATGACTTTTTTTATTCTCCCAGAAAAAGCTCAGACGTGTGCCGTGATGGATGATTTGTGCCATAGATACCTCCTTTCTCTCCTAGTTGGTGAAAGGAGCGTAGCGAATTTTGCGTGGTCAGACGGAAGAGCGGGCCTTACGGCCTGAGTCTCGCAACGTAAAATAAGGCATTAATTCAATTCAATTCAATAGAATGTCATTTCATGAACGCTTTAGTGCATCGAAAATGGTCGTTTCTGATGACGGTACAACAAAAATATATATTAAAGGACCATTTTAAACGTCGCACATTAAATGCAATACCGGTGTATCTAAAAAATCGTTTTCCAGAAAATGCGTTTGAACTTTAGGATTTCCCTTGACTGTAATAAATAGTTTGAAAATTCCAGACTTTGATTCTGTAATTTCATTTTTAACACTCAAGTTCTTAAATAAAATAAATAAAAAGTACGTAAATGTATAAAATATTTAAAAAATAAAACAATATAAAATGTTAAATCGTTAACAATCAAACAAATAAAGATAATACGACGATTTTTTTAGTTATTACGGTATTGCACTTAGCAACAACAAGTTGGAACACGCCGGCGCTGAATATTTTTGTATCACGAGCCTTTTGCCTGCGCTGCCACATCAAGGACATACAAGTTCAACTGCTCCGGCATGGGAAAGTAACAAGCGCACGCTATGTTAATGTCGCAATGAGAAGGTCGAGGTCAGACTTTCGGCCTGATCGAGGACCAGCCCTGTGATTAAAAGTAGAGGCATTTGTGTAACTAGAGCACATATCGCATACGGGTTCTCCATCCTGGCGCACTTTCCACCTCAAAAAGGACACGGGTAGTTTGCGAGGTAGGAGATTATCACATGGTATACCTCACGTCTGACCTTCCGTTTTTTCGGTCTGTGCGTTTGGACTTTTTGATCGCAAACATATCTTGCTGTTCTTCTTCTTTCTTTCTTTCTTTCTTTCTTTCTTTCTTTCTTTCTTTCTTCCTTCATCGTTCTAGGTTCGCCAAATAAAGCTGGGGATCTCCTACTGACACTCCTCTCGTAAATGCAGCAAATGAAACAGTCCACTAGCAATTGTTTCAGTGTGTCTGTACTTACTTAACTACTTTATAACATTTCGTCACAATGAATTATGCTATGTATATTCTAGTCGTCTCGCGCCGCCCCGCGCCGCGACCGTGGTCCAAGGCCGGCTTGACGCCCCCGCCCCCGCCCCCGCCCCCGTGCCCTTGCGTTCCGACATCCGTCCTCCCCGCCCGTTCACAGGTGCTCCACCGCCCACTGCCCCCGCCGAGGGATTTGGGGCCTCCACGTTAAGGTTGCCAGACTTGACCAGCCAGTGCACTCATTCGATACTGGCTGTTTGATTTCGTATCGGTATCGAAAATTGTTGTGATTTGTTACCGATTCTACCAATAGTTAATATTGGTAGAATCGGTAACAAATCTACAGTCGTGGTACTGATATCCAAAAATAATTAGTACCGCCAAAGTTTATTATTTCAATCCATTTAAATTAATATATGAAATAGATTATTTCAAAAATATATCTGAACTGTAATACACTATCTGAATCTATGCGACACATTTTTACACGTGAAAGGATATTGCATATATGCCATAATTCCACTTTAAATAAAAAAAATACAGTTTAGGTTTTAAATGATGGAATTTGGTCATATCACGCTAATTTTAAGTTCATTTTGCAAAATAAGTATACATCAGTGGACAAGATAACTCGATTGTTTCCCTCATACCTAAGAGTCGGCTGAGGCCTACGTCATTTGCACACCACAAACTTGAGGCTGCGTTACGACTCCATTCCAATGCATTTCTACGTAAAAAGTCTACATAATAAATCTATTGTTACTGCTTCGGCATTCTCCTAGTATTGATCTGAGAAACCCCGGAAAACTACCTATCTGGGCAACCGTTTGCTAGAATTGTCTTCCAGACAACGGCTGAATTCGATCTAACAATATAGCTAGTATCAAAAAGCCCCCATCTGTGGAACTCCAGCCCCGGCCGAAGTGGCTGCAATGGCGAGAGTTGTGGCCCTGAATCAACCTGGTCTGTCGCACCTTTGTGAATGGATTCTGAAAGTAAGATGGGAACTTATTTTTTAACAAGGTCGTGCGTGACTCTTTGCAGATGAAATCAAGAACACGTATACTCAAGTCAGAGCGCTGGTTACCTAATTTGTTCCACATTCGCCGTATTATTTAGTATATTTTTTACGAGTTGAACTTATCAAACGTGACTATTTTGAATACTTTTATTTCAATTATCTTGCGCAAATATAATGTAATGAATATTACTTGAGGGGAAAATGTCATTGCATTTGGGAGGTCGAACTAACACAACTTGCTAGCGGCACTTGCAATTATCCGATAGTGTACATGACCCTAATTGTACACTGAGCGTAGAAGGTTCTACATGTATAATCCTTTACAATATATCAGATCGTAAAAGGGAATTTAGAGTGTTTTATTAATACGAGCAATTATGTTGTAAAAATGTAGCTAATTAACAGAGTAGTTAAATTTCTCGAGAAATGATTTTAGCGTATTTTTAAACTTTTTTATGACCCTATTAAACAAACATTTTCAACTTCTCTTTCAACAGAACCTTCACGATATTTAAAGAAGTAATTACTGTGTAAATTCTTGTATTACAGGTATCATTCTCCTCTTCAATTCTCCTGCTTTCACTTGTTCCGGTCTCATTCCATTAGTGTGAATGTGTTGCTCAACGAACCACAGTATTTTGCTTGCCACGTAACCCACTAAATCCAAAAGAACATAGTAAGCAGTTTTAATGAGATTTTTTGGAAGAATGAAGAGTTAACTGAAGTTCCACTCATTCGTCATCTAAAACTCTCATTGTCATTGCATCATTGCATCATTGCCTACATCATTAAATGTTTGATATTCATTATTATAATCTTTATTGATTTATGTATGAAAATGAAGTCGAGAAGTGCATTTTTATGAGGTCCGAAAGTCAAGGTTTATTTTTTGTTCTTCCTCTGAATTGCATTGCATACATGATTACGACTCAATTATCGGAAAATGCGAACACTTTAAAATTTGAAAATGAAATCTAAGAACAAAAACTAGTGGACAATATCTATTCCATTTTATAAACTCTGTTGTTAAATCCAACAATAAGTGCAGGAATCCTGAAAACGCAATAGAAAGGTTTTGAGATGTTTTATATTACAAAATGTTTGAGAGAATTCGTTTCATCCATAAAGATATGCAAATTCCAAAACTTAAGTATGATGACAAATCAAAAGTAGTTATTAACTATGTAATAAAATATTGAGAAAGTAAAATAAGTCAATAAATATTGAACAACTGTGAAAGAAAATAAATCGCTTCAGCTGTGTCTGCTTTGGCCCAAAAAACCGTTCTCGTCCTCAGAAAGTACGTCGCAAGCTCAGTCGCCTCCATTCACTTCCAGCCACTAAACATTCTCCAAAAGCAGAGTGAATTCCTTGGTTTATTTACCAAACGTTTCCCATCGCCACCTGGCATTAGACCCATGGAAGAACAGGCAGTAGAACGCACAGCGGAGCGAACGCTGGAAAGCAGCTTTAATTTCGCGGCCAAGAAGGTAGCTTCAACACAAGCGCCTCGCTTTTGAACGCGGAATTTCGCTGTAATCCTTTTAGAAGTTGACAAACCGCCTGGGGAGGGCTCGGTGCGAAGCTTCTCCGAGCAGGGAGCTGCGACTTCCGTGGCTGTCGCCGGTTGCAGTCTGCAACTGCGCGAAATCACCGTAAGTGCAATTACTGACAGCGGAAAATACGTAGTATTTACATAGAATGAAATGCTGGAGATAGGTTGTTTCAGCGCGGAGATACTATGTAACTTTTAACAATGAAATTGGTGGTTAGCACAGAAATCTTGTGGAAATGAATATGGTTAGGAAAATAGAAGTAATCTTTCACAATCAATTACTGTGTTAAAAAAAAATTATTGTTTCAGTCTAAACAGCAAAGATCTTTCAAGAACGTATTCTCATCTTCAGAGTTCACTATCAGAGGATTTAAAGAAAACAGGATAAATAACTTATACGGAAATAATAAAATATTTAATAACGCAATGATATACAACACTTACACATGTAACGTAGTAAACGTGGTTGTTTTGCATAAACAATTTTTGGAGCGATTTTCTGCTTTGGGAAAAGTACAGATGGGGGAGGGGGGTGTCTATGAGAAACCCCTACCAAAGGACTATATTTAACATTAGTTTGATCATTAAGGCAGGAGGTAGAAACATTTTGTACTAATCTCATAATTTCGAAATTTTCCAATTTTCTAGTATATAGAATTTACGTCGTACTGAATGTGCAAAATTTTAATTTTTTCGTAGGGGGAATTAGTTACTATAGTCGAATTAGTAAATAAGAAAATATGAATAATTGAAATTAGGTAAAATATAAAATCAAATATGTACCACAGGCGTTAACTGGTTCTAATGATCTCGGGCAACACTTAAAACGCCCTTGATATAAATAACTATTATATCTTCTAACAGGAACTTCTGTCACCAACAATATTGATGCAAATTCATTCAACGGAAATAAATGTTTTTGTTCACAAAATATTTGTTTCGTTGTACGAAACAATGTTTTGACAGCATTGTAATCAGAATGATCGGCTACATAACTGAAGAGAATACAAAGTGTAATTCATTCGAACATTCGTGTCACGAATTTGAAGGGAAAAGTTGTTAACGGATTGTCGACTTATCGAATATATCAACACAAAGGTCGAGCTGATGAAGGGAATACTAGTGAAGAATGATCGTCAGCACACACGTCGCTCAAAGGCGTCTAGACAGCAGCCCTTTAGAATTCATTCATTAGCTTTAATTTTATATTACGTTAACAATACAAATGTAGAGTGTGAATTGAACTTTGTGAAATCTGATAATGTTTACAATAAAGAAAAGACAGCATCTACTTGGCACTGAACGTTCCGCATCAGCCTACATCAGTCCATGGCGTTCGTATGCTGTCGATTAAAACTGCTCTCGACCAGTTGTCGACCAATGAAATAAACAACCTACGAACAACAGAGTAGCGACAAGCCTGAGCTGAAAGCAGCTCTACCTCACGTTCAACTTTTCTTTGCAATGACGCTCTTCTGGAAGCCTCAACGTTCTCCTGCAGAACCTGCAACATGCCATTCGCGGCCCAGCGCCCCGTCCCAGCGCCCCGTCCCAGCGCCCCGTCCCAGCGCCCCGTCCCAGCGCCCCGTCCCAGCGCCCCCGTCCCAGCGCCCCCGTCCCAGCGCCCCCGTCCCAGCGCCCCTGTCCCAGCGCCTCGTCCTAGCGCTCCGTCCCAGCCGCCGTCCCCACGTACTTGCTGAAGTTGGCACCCGTCCCTCCAGCGGAGCCGAGGCGCAGGCCCGCACGGGGACCTTCCGCGACCTTCGCAGCCGTGCGGAAGTTGTCCGACCCCACTCCCCCTGCCAGCAGAGGCCGCTGCAGCGCCGCCCGCCGCCAGCTGTTCCCATTAAACGACCATTCATTGCAGGCAAAGGGCTGCCGCGGCGATACACCGCGCCGGTTTAACTTGAGGAAAATTTGGTGGCTGCGCGCTGCAGCCGCAGAGAAAGGATTTAATATCTTCTTTCCTTTATGCTCCGATTTCTGCCAAATGTGAACGAGCGGAAGCGGGAGGGGGGAAGAAAAATAAATAAATAAATAAAACAGAGAAAAGAAAAAAAGAAAGAAGGAAAACAGAGAAAAGAAAGAAACAAAACAGAAAAAAGAAAGAGAAAGAAAACAGAGAAAAGAAAGAAAGAAAATAAAAAAATATACTAGGATCACTCCCATCCATGCCGGCAGAAATAAATTTTAAAAACTGTTCACCCAGAAATTTATCATCACCCAAAGTACATTTTTCGCATTGATTTTTTAATAATGTGTAATTAAATTTTAATAAATATGAAGATATCCATTTTAATCAGAGGGATGCCATGGGATCTTCTTCCATTGCACCACAACACTTGATTATTGTTTTCAAATAATATCTACGAAGTAAACAGACAGTCGTAGCCATTAGTCCCGAAAATTGGAGAATCAAAGCGCCGTAAGGAACGTGGATAATCCACATGAATTTCTTCTACAATGAATCTTATAACTAACCAACTAACTGATCCATTTGAAGTTAATGTATCCAACTCACCTTCACCGGGGTTATAAGCCCGTTTTACAAGGTAATGTTTTACATCATTTTTCGTGGGTATAGAAAAGTGACGGTCCAGGCGAAGTAATGTGTACTAAAAAAAAGAAACAAAACTCGTGCTTAATATTTCGGTACAGATTTCATTCTGTTCGACTACCGCTCTCCTACCATCTCTCTGGTTTGATTTGCGTGATTTGCGTGTGGATTTTTTTCCCGGACTGATTCGAGAGCCTTCTAATGTTGAAATGTAATGTGAAGTGATAATACAGTGAGACATAACACATGTTGGGTGTTTTAATATCTCGTTCCATGCTCAGTCCTAATATAACCTAACTTAATTTGTTACCATAATTCAACTGTTTGATCTTTAGCCCTTTATCGGCATCCAAAGGAAATATTTTCTTCTGGTTAGCGTGTAGGAAACAAAAATGACAGTGTAAAACTCTCGTTTTCATTCATCCAGTTTCGATATCGAAACATTAGCGCTTAGAAATGAAGGCCCATTTCTTATCAATTTTCAGTACAGAAAAAGGATGAAAAAATGACCGAGTGAAGCAGACTTTTCGAGGGACATACCCAATCAAGCCGATTTTAATGGCTGCTTTGTTGGTTTCTTTCTCAGGTAGGAGTTCGGTTAGCGGGAGCGGGGTCGAGGGCGGGCGGAGACGCGGTCCCTGCGCACCGGAGGTCGCCCAGCGCGCACCCGCCGCCGCCCACGCCGCCGCCCGCGCCCACGCCGCGTCGCCGCGGGAGAGCCGAAGCGCGTGGGGGCGGCGGGGGCGGGGCGGGCCCGGGCCGCCGCCGGCGCAGGCGCTGCGCGTCCCCGGCACGCGCCCGCCACGCGTCACGCGCCGCCGCGCGCCTCCCGGCGGCCCAGCACTCGCCAGCCTCTCACCTCCCGTTCGCTGCCCCGCTGCCGACCCTCGCAACGCAACCACTTCGTCAGTCACGTCCACAACCCGCCGCCCTTTCGCCGGCCACTAGTAAACTTGTCGCCACCCGCTCGCTGCTGCCGTTGCCATCCCTTGCAGCAGCCAACCTCTCGCCGCCCTTCGCCCGTCTAACCTCCCCGTGGCCAACATCGTCATCTACTCGTAAACCTCTCGCCACCAGCTCGCCCCGCACGCAAGCCCAGCCCAGTCGCCGTTCACTGCCCGACGCCAACTTCACGACCCCGTTGCGTCTCTTGCATAGCCAACTCCAGTTCTCCGTTCGCGTACTCTCCCTTCTCGCCATCCACGTGTCACTACTTGGTCTTACTCGCCTCTCACTCGTAAGACATCTTGCCATCAGCCGCGTTCCAATCCCTTGCAGTCGCAAAACCTCTACCCCCCTCCACCATCCCCTCTCCCCCTCGCCACCCCCACGTTGCTCACGTCCCTTCGGAAACGCTCTCGCACCAGCTCGCTTCCCGGATGCCCATGCCCACTCATCAGCCACTGACATCCATTCGCTACCCATCCCTTCGCACTTGCCGCCCATTTGCCCCCCCCCCCCACCATCCCCAAACTTTTACTGGCTTCGTCACTGGCTTCGTCACTGGCTCGTCACTGGCTCATCATTACGTTGCTTCACTAGCGATACTCTTACCGTCCTTATTCGTGCCCCTCGTCCTAAACTTGGCGCCACGTCGTACCCTCCCCCTGTGCCAACCACTTGTCCCCTCTGTCGTCACTCAGTCGCCTCACATTTAGCACCTAGCTCTTGCCACCTGTTAGCCAACCAACCAACTCGTCATTCAATTCAGTGGTTTCGTAGCCGCTATCTCTGCATCAATCCATTGCTACTCATCGCCACCCGTTTGACAATTTCTTCCCACCACTATTTTGCTACCATGTCACCACTTTCTAGAATCCGTCATCACAATCGGTTTGCATGTCATGTGCAAATACGAATGATACACTAATATTTTCACATATTATTTATTTTTTGTATAAATGAGATGAGAATTCAAAAGCGTTAAATAATTGTACGAAACTAATAATGATTTCCGAAGCTATTGTAGTAATGGTTCACGTATTACTTGAGAATAATCACATACTAAAGAGACATTTTTAATCTCCGTGTCCGTAAAATTAGATCTTGTCAATAATTTTGCTTTCACCAAAATCAAGCTCAGCAAACATTTTAATATTGCTAAAATTACTGTACCTATCTACGTCGGAGCCGGTTAACAAAACTGTTCAATGGTAGCGTCTCCACACGGACACCTTTACCAAACTCGACTTCCAACAGAACGATAACGGATTTTGTACGAATTCACCACCATCGGCTCAAGCCTGCTCCATCGCCACCACAATACAGCTACCGCTCTGGAAAACTCCACCTTGACCGCCCACCCCTCACCTTCGCCACCTCCTGCCCGCCCGCCGCTCCGCAGCTGTCGCTCTCTGCCTCGTTGGGCACGTGCAATCCGGGGCCACCGCGGTCACGACGCACCGGCCGCTTGCTCCGCCGCCGGCCTCGCCTCTCGCGCCCGCTGCCCGCTCCATCGCCCGAGCTGTCATGTCCGTCTTCTGCAGACGCCGCACCGGGACAGAGCTCATTCCTCCGGCGGCTCCTCTTCGCAATTTGCGGCGCACGCCGCCCGCGCGGTTATTCGCCGGCCTTTGAACTCTTTTTACGGAGTAACATCGCAGTCCCTGTCTGCTACGAAAATCAGGGCGTTCTCGAGGGGTTATGAAGTTGTGGCTGACTTCCATCATCTGCCGGATTTTTCACCTACTTTATTATTATTATTATTATTATTATTATTATTATTATTATTATTATTATTATTATTATTATTATTATTATTAGTTATTGTAGTTGTGATCGTCATCATTGTCATTTTTGCTATTGTCCCTTTACTTGAAATTATATGATCTAACAAAAAATTGTGAGTGACGTTAATGCAAATGAGACTACGTGCCTTGAACTCGTGGACCGTGGAGTTCTTACTGAATGCGACTAACAACTGTAGCTCTCCACGCTCATTAAGTTTATGGGAACATTTAATTTGTATAATGTTTTTACAGCTACCAGAAAGCGCTTCGAAAGGTAGTACATAAGGACTTCGCTGTGAGTACACATCACTAAGCGATAGCCTCGTCTCCAACCTTTGCGAACCTTCATTCCAAAACAATAAATTATGCCAATTACCACTGTCTGTAACGCAAAACCCACTGCGGCTAACCCGTTACGGACTTGCGGGCATCTGGGTTCTTGAGACAGCAGATCACGATATCCTCACTACTCATGCGAAAGGCCTGGGGCAACGAAAAATGCCTACAATGATGACCAAGTAGTTCTCATCGCACTGAACTCTGAGACATACATTCTTCTATTGCCTCGACTGACGGCGGCCTTAGGAAAATAATAGTACTGTCCTAAACTTTCAGTGATTTCGTAAGATTAGAAAGGATTAATCATATAAAATATAAACATTTACCGTATTATTTTCTCTAACTTCTTGTAATTCCCTATTTTCAATTGTTTCTTATATTTTTGTAGTTTGTAAATATTAATTAAATTATAAAAATAGAAGTCATTCCACAATAATAATAACAATATTAGTAGTAATATAATTATTCCCGTTCTTTGACATTTTAGCCGAAACCACTTGCCTCCGGCGATATCCATCCTAGGACCTCCATCTTAGCCATGAATTTCGTACAACCCAAGCAGTTGCCTTATTCAATACGCTGTACCAACTTGGACATTCATTACAAAACTGCACACACTAATCACTTACTCAGGCATCGGTTCAATTTAATATTCCCCTTTGTTCATAGAAACTCGTGCATTCCTTCTACGCTAACCTTGTTGCGAGTTATAGATATTCTCTCAGTGTAGTCGTCCTGGTCGACTCCGTACCGCCATTTTTTTTGACGAGTAGTTTCTCTTGTCGCCTCCACCACCGCATCCCCATCCGGCTCGTCCGCAGGGCGCCACCGCTTCCGGCGCCATCCCTCCCGGACATCCGCCCCTTCCGGTGCAAGCGGCGGCGGGGCTTCGCGGCGCCGTCCCGCCCCGCGCCGCCCCCTCCGCCGCCGACCGCTCCGCCCCCGCGCCTGTTGCTCCTGCGCTGTTGGCCGCCGCGCCGCCTCGCGCCTCTCCTTTCTGCTCGCTGCCGCCCACGCCCGCCACCTCGGCCGCCGACAAGGGAGGTTTTCATGCGGTGACGGAGGGGAGAAAAATATCTCATTTTGTTCTTGTATGTGAGGAAATGTGGTGATGGGGAATCATGCACAGGAAACACCAGACGTGACCTTCCGGGACAACCTTGGAATATATAAACTCAAAAAACTTAAACATTTGATTAGAATATTTAAATATAAATTATAGTGTAATAATAATTACTGTTATTGTAATTACAAAGTTATTTATTTGGCTTCAATGTGCTTCTTGGCAAGAGGCGACCACCAGCCCACTCAAGTTTCAAAATGATTATAGCTACAAGAAAATGAAACTATAATACAATAGCTACTCTCAATACGACTAGGAAGATTGTGAAATAAGAATAGACAATTTATGCACTATTATGCTAATACTAGATTAGGCACTCAGAAGGAAAAAAAACTTGGGCCACAAGGGACACAAAAAAAAAGATCGATCGATCAATCGATAAGGTGCGACTGACTGGTCTAATTCCTGAAATATTAGACTAAAGTTACCAAAGATCCTTGGATGATATCTTTTTCGTTTGTCAGGCATGTCAAGGACCCGGGCAAGGTAACTTGCTTACTAGAATTCGCGGAACTGCGTCCTAAGGAAATTGCACGAAATTTAAAAGCAAGGGTTGTACAAATTTCTCCGGAATGGCGGTATATCTCTGGAAATCTGGCTCATGACAACTTTTATGAGAAAGAAGTTGACAGGTACTGCCCCAAATTTAACTTCATCAATTCCCATTTCCTGTAATGTAGCAAAGAAATCACTAATCAAAATTTAATAATAATACATCAACCAGATTTCAAATAGTCAATTGAGAGTAAAATTAAACATTTTGAATCGAAACTATCTTGGTTTTATAATCGTGATTATTTAAGTGCGCAATAAACACATTAACTTCTTACGTTTGGTTTGGTTTAACATACAGAGATTCTTGTACGTTAAAATACTGTCAGCCCGTAAGCAAGAATTGTTAACTTACGAGACTACTACTATCATTTGAGCTCAGTATATTTTTGAATCTCGTCAAATTTTATATTATAATTTTCCTTTTAATTATTTCCCGAAATTAAACGTTCATTCGTGCTTGGTAAAATACAACCGAACTTCCGCTATGCTGTTGGTAGAAGGGTGTTTGTATGCGGCGGGGCACTCTCGCTTCGCTATTAACTGTTCATTTTTCGTAATTTCTCTCATTTAGTGGTGGACTCCAAATACATCGTTCCAGCCTAGTTCATTTTCATTTATCTTGGCAATATTGAAGGTGTAATTACAATTTAGAAGCTTTCACGCTGAACCTCTGGCTGCTCTGATTGGAACACCGCTCTATAAACTCTGATAGACAAACCTGTGCCTGGCGAATTTTCATAGGCTGCTTTCCGTGGCGATTATGTACCAGCATATGTACGATTTTGTGAGTTCGAAACTGAACCGGTATGCCGTAGGTTCGAGTGCGAATTTCCTACTCTGGCGAAGTGACTGGGTTGAAGTCGACTGTTGCCTGGACACAAATTGTAGCTCTCAACGGCCGTTTTCAGTGGATTTCCACGGATCCACGGTGGTGCAAGAGAGCTATGAGAAATGCGTCATTTCATTGGCCTTACCTTAAATGTAACAGCGCGTGATTCTACTTACCCATCCTATTCCTTCTTCCATGCTTAGGACCACAGCATGGGCTGATTCTCTCATCGTCGAATAGAGCATCCCCTTCACCTAGCTGTGGGCCAACGTGTGTTCGCTCCCCGAGGCGCGGGTCGATTTCTCTTGGCTTTCAATAGGCGGCCGCGACGGTGCAAGAGCGCGATGAGAAATTTCGGTGGCACCTGCCTCGGAGCTATGAGCAACGGATAGCTGAACGCAACGGACACCGTCGTCTCCAAGCCCGAAACGCTGCGGTCTGCCTACCGTTTACTCTTGCCTACCGATTTTAATGCTTTGATTCTATCTACATCGCATTCCAGAAGCATGACTTTCTCTGGTCGTCCTCTTTTACTATTTACTCATGTCTACCAGTTTTAATACTTTGGGTCTATTTTCATCGCATTTCAGGGGCATATATTTATGTGGCCTTCCTATTTCCTCATGCCTGCAAATTTTAATACTTTGGCTCTCTACATCACCTTCCAGAGACGTGTATTTCTCTGGTATTCTCCTACCTCAGGGGTCCCAAAGAGGTTAGTATAGACCCTTTGGGTGTCGATGCAATTTTGAAGGAGGCCAATGATGTTCAAGGGGTCAATTGGGGTTGCCATATCCCAATACGAACATGCGGCTGACTAATATAATCAAGACTGTCTTTGATTTAAAAAAAAAAAAAAAAAACTTAATTGTTTTCTGATACAAAGCAAAAAACTAAAATAAAAAGTGTTTAATGAGCTTCTCATCTTTCGTATCCGCATTCTTAGGGGTTAGGAAGTTAAAAAAAACTCGGAGCTATGAGTTTGTCAAAAAATTGTAATTTTAATTGTAAAATTATAATTGTGTATTAAACATAGAGATATTTATGGAAATATGTAAACACAATTGTTGTCTTGAAATTATTTATGTGCAATTTTTAGTCCATAATTACAAATGCAGTAAATTATAGAGATATTGTTAATGTGACCGTGAAGGAAACTGAACCTAAAAGTAGTGGTTGATGAAAGAAAAACGTTGAGAATCTCTGACCTATCTCCTATATTAATTTTTTTCCAAGTATGTACGTATCTACTTGTCTATTCGCATTGGTATAACTAGGCGAATTTTATTACGTATATTTTTACCCTTTACTCACCAGTAAATATCTTCTACCTCCTCCTGATCGGGATCGTGGTCTCTCGCACCTTCGCTCGAGCTGGTTGCTCCGGAAGCAGATAAGTGCTCTTTGCTCCCGATGTATGATGACATTCTGATGCGCCGTGCTGTAGTCTGTGGCAGCTGTGAGGCCTGTGAATTTAAAAGGCACTTATTTATGTTTTTGTTAAATTAGTTATTTGGTCAGCTTTCTCGCATTCCTCTACGCGGCCTCGGGTTCGATTCCCGGTCGATCCGAGACTGTAGTGTGCGTTTTCCTTGCAATGTCCCTGTATACGTTGCTGTGTGACAATGAGAAAATTCACTTCTCAGGTTGATAATACGGCGTGGGAATGTCTACGTGCTAACCACATGTACCCCAATTAACCCATGTCCGCGAGGCAGGGATGTCGCCGGTAGGCCTGAGCCCTTTCACGAGCCAAGTACATATGTTCATACATTTAAAAAAAGTTATTAATAGATTTAAGTGTATCTTCGGCTCAGTTCGTGTTACTGTGCGCCGTCGCGCCAGCTGTATCTTGTCCGATTGAGCGTGTCCAACGAGCCCCGCTGGATGCTGATGGTAACTGCGTTGCCCAGTGGCTAAGTGGAACGTTGTTGAGTTATCGGATTGGCTAACAGATCGTGTCGTTCGTGGCAGAATTTCGGGCAATTCACGCGCGCTGAGTGAAGGGAACCAAATACCCCTCTCAGATGTATCAAATTGCTGTAATCATTCAAACTCATCCACTCGGTTTCGCGTTAGGATGGCTACCGAAACATGATATGACCCGTGCAGTGAAAATTGCTGTAGATGATTCGTGCTGATGATGTTCTTCATTCTCTACGAAGGTACCTCTGAAGTACGCGAATAGCCTTCAACGCCCCGCTAGTCAGTATACCTGTTTTGGAATATTCAGTGTCTTCATTTATAACTAGTTGAGTTGTACGAATAGGTTTGCAGCATTTCTATTGCATCTCATTGCACGTTTACCGTGCTTCTCATTTCAAAATTTATTGCCTCTTAATTATTGTAATCCACTCGTTTATCGTTCTTCTCATAAGTGATCTGTTGCTTTGGAATGAAAACGTTGGTGACCCATAATTACGGTTTTTGCACTAGCTCCTTTTCCAAACTCATGACCACCATTCTGATGATATCATTGCAGATTATGAAGATTTCGCTCAAATTGCACTAGGATTATTCTTTTAAAGTATTGAATCAAATTTAGCGTATTAAACATGGAAATGTATCGGAAACAAAAATCTGTAGTAATAAAGCATATTAGTGCCAAAGATTATGCGAATGGTTTGCATTCTTTTGTGACATTTCCTTTGGTGACTAGCGGTGCATCTAGGACATTTCTAGTTTTTGGAAACTTTTACTTCCATTATGTTTCAAATACATTATGTGGTAACTCCTTTATTCACATCCAGTACACTCAAAAGTTATGCTTTGAGGTTGGTAGGGTGCGGGTTCAATTCACGCAGGGTGTCAAAAATGTGCTTGATGTGTTTAACGTCAGTATATTCGTGGTGCCACCCGAAGGCGAATTTATTGGGCAACTGTTCTGATTAGTGGTTTCCCTTATCACCTTCAGAGCGAATGCCGGTGAACACGGAATACAGAGCGCACGCGATCATATCTTCCCATTCTCTTTCTTTGTCATTCCAGGACACAAACAGTCATACCACTTCAAGTGCCTTAAAACAATCAGAAAGAACGTGAATCTCTTCTTATTTTCCTTCGTGTGAATTAAATAATATTTCTGCAGCATCCAATTCAACGAAATTTTCAGAGTTGTTCCTGAGATTTGTATTTCTTCGTGAATGATAGCCCAGCGTCTATGAACCACTACCGGTGCTGTCTGCTTGTCCCTATGCTGCGTCATTTCCGGCGTCTATTCAGAGACAGGGCCCGTCCATTCTGGGCGCTGCCCCTCCAGGTGCTTCGCTCCCACCGCCAACGCCCCCACCACCGGCACGCCATCGCCCCGTTCCTGTCCCCACCTCCACCGCTGCTGCCGCCTCCCCCGCTCCCAGCCACCTCCTCCGACACTTTCTCCGACACCTCAACGCCATGCCCCCGCCTCCGCCTCCGCCTTCGCCTCCACCTCCGCCACCGCCTCCGCCTCCGCTTTCGCCTCCGCCTCCGTCACCGTTACCGCCTCCGCCTCCGCCTCCGCCACTGCCACCGCCACCACCACCCACACGCAGAACTGCAGATAGTTCCAAAGCCATCGCCCTCCCCCTCGCTCCTCTCCTGACCTCCTGTAAGCCTTACGGAACGCGGTGAAGCTGACGCTTGTCCACGCAGCCACCTTCGCGGTCATAACCGGTACCTTCCGTCACAATCGCAAAACACATAATGCAGATCCCTCACAAGAAATTATGATTTAGCATTATCAGTATCGTAACAATACTTAATGAATGGTCACTAGACGGATTGTCACTTCACGGATGCGTACGTGTAAATGATACGAATATTGATGTTAAACATCGTTGGGTCGTTTTGTAAAACCGCATGGTACGGAACTTTGAAACAATAATATCGCTTGTATGTTAGTATCGTACTGCCTGCATGCCTTCCTTTGGTAGTGTTTTGTAGAGGAAAAAAGCAATTACGCGTAGACTGGGTGCAGAGATGGCAATGAATATTGCCGCTCTACGCATGTCACAATAGAAGCTAAAATCTTTACTTCACGCGCCGCGAGAGGCCCAACTCGGCGGAGAGATTTACCTTTGAGCAGAACTCGCTTCGTAAGAGAAGATAAATCTATCGAACTGCAATCAGGAGTTATAATGGTTATAACCGTGTATTTTTTGAGATGTTACAACCGAGTGCGCATTTACTCGAGTGACCGATTGCTTAGCTCCAGTAGCCTAAATTCATTTTTGTATCTTGATAAGACATAATCATGGTTTATCAATGAATTTCTCTCTTCCTCTCCCTTCCTCCCTCCCTTTCTCCCTCTACCTCTCTCTCCCTCAGTCTCCCTGTCTCTCCCTCTCCCCCTCTCTTCCTCTCTCCTCCTCTCGCTCCCTCGCCCTCCCTCCCTCTCTCTCTTCCTCTCGGTCCCTTTTTTCTCTCCATCCTCTCCCCCTCTCGCTCCCTCTCTCTTCCTTCCTCTCGGTCCCTTTTTTCTCTCCCTCCTTTTCTCTCCCTCCTCGCTCCCTCTCTCTCCCTCTCTCTACTCTCAATACTCGAGATTAGCTACTTGTCAAACGCCGAATGTGAGGAGCCACCTTGAGCAAGAACTGCTGTACGTCATAGCACAACGTTTAAAAATGTTGCTGGCGGGCTTTTCAAAGAGGGAGATTTCTTATGAACCTTTAGATTCCATTACGTTCTAAAACGTTATATTATGGAGAAAAAATGGAAAATATGATTAATCCTTTTCATTGGTCTCATTTCAATACTCTCTTATTTTCTGCAATAGGCAATAACACACTATACAGTAAGTGGGGAAGTACGTCCAGGAAGTAGGCAGAACATAACTTTGGGACTTGATGATTGGGAAAATCCAGGCTTGTGGAGGTCGTAAAGAACACACTCCCCAAAGGAGAAAATGCGGAAGAAGAGTGTCAGTAATATTGTCGTGTAGAACTGTTCTCGAAAATTTCAGAAAAGGTTGTAGATATTTACATTTTATGAACTCTTGCGTTTTGAATGCCGCATGGAAGAGGAAGGTTTCTCGTTTGGAGGAACTTGGGCGCAATTTTCTGATCGTCTCAAGGCTGCTTCCGCGCTCTCCGCCCCGCCCCGCCCCGCTCATCGCACTCCACGCCACGCGGCGGAGGCGCGGCTGAATTGCTTCCTAACGAGCCGGAAGAGAGTCTTCGCTCAGCGGGCGAGTCGATTTAAGCACTTTGTGGCCTTTATCTCCCTCCTACACGCCTTCCTTTCGGTACGTCAATGTCGTGGTGCTTCACCTATCTTGCCTATGTGTATTTTGCACTAAAGTATGATTTTTCAAATTTCGATATGTATTCTCTCTTGCTCATTTTTTAAAGAATATGCAATTGTCAAATCGATGCTTATGTATGTGTTGAGTCGTTTACTTGTGTATACGTAACTCCAGGAATTAGGCATTTCCAGGAGTCACGTCCTATTTTTCGCACTGTGTGTCGGAGATCGTCCAAGCTCTTTTTGTTGTTGTTTTTTTGTGATGTTCTTTCACATTCACTTCGTCTTTTCTTTCGTCTCTCTTACCCTCCTTCGCATGAAGTATCTTTCGTGTCTACTTCATATCTACTTGTAGATGTGGCTGTGCCGTCCGATCAAAGTGTCGTAACTAAGGTCACAGAGAAACGTCTCAAATAAAAGAGTTTGGAAATCGAGATCGGCCGAATGTGGGACGTGAAATCACATGTCGTCCCGATGATTATCAGAGCTCTGTTAATTGTTCCGCAAAATTTGTGTTATAAAATGGCTAAACTCCCAATTCATTCAGAAGATTGGGAAGTGCAAGACATTACTTTGCTTGGAAACAGCCCACATTTTGCGCAAAGTATTGTAGACGCACCGGCATTCCCTAGACCTGTGATTTAATTTGAAGTCCTGCATTTCAATCTTTTCTCAGAATGATTGGTTTGCTTTATTTGGTCAGAAAACTGTAAAAACTGAATATGACGTAAATTGTTCAATGGTCATTATTCCATCAGGAATCTTTAGTCACAAAGTTGTGACCATTTCCTTTTCGTGGTAGTGCATTTCTCGCATCTTATTTAGTCACGCGTCCGTAATAATAAAGGAAGGTCAAAGTATAGAAGATTACATCGAGTAAATGGTACTTTCCAGCTGTAATTTAGTTTATTCTGGACTGAAAGCAGTATGTTTAAGAACGTTTGTCAAATTCCACTTGACTTTCTAGTGCGTAAAGCTGTTTTTCAGATAGTTCTATTGCGTCTTTCCTTTCCAATGCTATGACATTAGAAAAATTGGTAGACTGATCACTTCACTCGATCTGTGCAAGGATTGTCCGTAAATAAACATACTATTCTTACAACAAATTGTATACCTTTACGAAAATTACTATTTGATTGCTTTTTTTATGTAAGTCGAAGTAATTTTTGTTAAACGAATGTATCACGGTTGTTTTTTTGTAATTTGTAATTTTGTAATTGTAATTTTTATTAAATGAATATTAAACGGGTGTATCTCTGTTTTTCAGGTAAGTTGGCGTTTGTGCTTCCCTTACATCTTAACCTAATGTTAATATAGGTAAGTTTTTACCGCCCCTCGTGCATTATTTACAAACTGCTAAATATTTTTTGTCAGTGATAAATAGATAATTTGAAGGACTTTTTCAGTGTAGAACATTTTTCAGTTTCATTGAAAATTATTTTTTAGGGAATGAGAGGACGCAATCATTTGAAATTTTAAATATTGTTGCGTGTGCTATTTTGTCCATTTCTGTGCACATCTTCGTCATTTATCTACTTCCTGATTGTTGATTTGTTTATCATTAGTCAACTCTTTGGCCAATCTGTATTTCGCTCCTTTCCTTCTACGAATCTCAGTAGTTTTTGCCTGCACCTAATCAACATTCTACCTGCTTCCGTTTATTCTCCGTCAATATTGGTCAAGTCCACCAACGCTTGTAAACACCCGCATCGCTTCGGAATAGGTAATTATTACACTCCCCCCTACACCACCACTTCCTCTTCAAACGTTTCTCGCCGTCTTTCACTTACAAACGCGACGTTTGTTAACCAAACCTGTTTATTACATTATTTACCAATTCCCTCGTTTGCATTTTTTGCGAAGTTTAAGAAGTCCTTCATATCTGCACGAAAGAATAAAATTCAAATCCATCTAAAAGACGCGAGAACCTACCCGTTCTTTCGTCAAGTGAGCCTTCTTCACTGTTTTGTACATTTACGAGACCTAGTAGTCATTTAACGCTAGTTGTCGGGGGTAATGATCCACATTTCTTAAAACCCAGCTTTACTCGCAACTGAGGTAGGGCTGAGGCACAATGTCATTGGGCAATACCATTCTTTATCCATCGAGGGAATAAAGTGGATGTACAGAGAAGGGGCAAGAATACCTAGAACGGGGGAGGGGGTGCGTTAGCGGACTGAAAGACCCTTCTCTATACAATGTTAATTTACACCGCACCGGCCTAGATGCCGGCGGGGGGGAGGATTGGCGCTGAGTAAGGAGTGGAGGTGACAAAATTACGAGAATATTCATCACCATACTATTTTTACTACTAGATTTCTGCTCTTCGTGATGGAGATATGACAAATGAATGTTAATTGCACAGAAATGAAATGAATATACAAATTGGAATTATACGTTACCATCACCGTGAAGGTACGTTCGTGAAGGTTGGTCCACTTACACTTCAGGCACACGCGTTGCCGAATACCTAGCCTTCCGTGCCTGCGGTATGCCTGGACCTCAGCGGTGCTCCTCTCCCGGCTAAGCGTAATGACAGGCGTCCCACACAGCTGTTGCGAGAGAGTCTGTCGCCGCGCTTGACCACGCACCTAGCCCTAGTGGGCTCTGACAGCAGATTGTGCGTTCGGCACACCACGGCTCTCGCCAGCAGGTGGACTGACGTTGTGAGTCGCGGTCTGTCCGTACCCACTGTAGTATCCCCACGATGGCAGTTCACAGGTACTTATACAACCGTGCCGAGGGCCAAGGGTTTTACGTGCGCGAAGCGCAATCATGAAAGTGCCTCGTGACACCGAACTGCTCAGCCAAAGACCCTGGCAGCGTGTGGCCTGTGCCTCTCGCGTAGTTCTCGCAAGTGCTGACTTGCACAAGTGAACGTGCCATTTCAAGGTCGGAAAAGCGGGGTTGTTGGCCGTCGGGGCGAGAGAGCGTCGGCTGTGCAAGCTTGGGGCGGCGAGCGCACACGACGAGCGCGCCTCGAGCGGAGAAGCCGCCACCCGCCTTTGCGCGAGGGCTTTGTGTAGTAGGGCGCCTTCCCACGGCGCGACCGCGGCGCGCTTCCTTCGAGCAGCAGAGCCTTTCCGACACAGCCACCGAGGGGGCCACGGCCGCACCGCCGCCCGCCGTGGAACGGGGTGGGGTCTGGAGGGGTAGGTTTCGCCGACCCTCCGGCAACGACGAACAAAGGGACCGGAGCAGGTAGAACGCTTTCTGCTCGCTGCCCCCACGCCCGCCACCTCGGCCCCGACAAAGGAGGTTTTCATGCGTGACGAGCAGAAAAAATATCTCATTTTGTTTCTTGTTATGTGAGGAAATGGGTGATGGAACAGCCACAGAAACACCAGACCGTGACCTTCCGGAACAACCTTGGAATATATAATACTCAAAAAAACTTAAACATTTGATTAGAATATTTTAAATATAAATTATAGGTTATAATAATGACGTTATTTAATACAAAGTTATTTATTGGCCATGTGCTTCTTGGCAAGAGGCGCCACCAGCCCACTCAAGTTTCAAAAGATTATACTTACAATAAATAAACTATAATACAATAGCTACTCTCATACTACTAGGAAATTGTAAATAAGAAAGACATTATTGCACATTATGCAATACTAGATTACACTCAGAAGAGAAAAAAAAAAACATTGGGCCACAAGACACAAGAAAAAAAAAGATCATCGATCAATCGATAAGGCACTGACTGTTAATTCCTGAAAGATTGACTAAAAGTTTACCAAAACCCTTTGTAAAGATAATTTTTTTGTTGTCAGGCATGTCAAGACCCGGGGGCAAGGTAACTGGGCTACTAAGAATTCGCGGACACTGGCTCCTAAGCAAAATTGCACCAATTCTCCGCAATGCGTATATCTCTGGAATCTGCTCCATGAAAAACAACGTTGACAGTACATCCCCCAAATTAACTCATCAATTCCCATTTCCTGTAATAAAGCAAAAGAATCACCTAATCCAAAATTTAATAATAATACATCAACCAGATTGTCAATATGTCAATTGAGATAAAATTTAAACATTTTTGAATCGAAACTTATCTTGTGTTTATAATCGTGATTATTTAATGCGCATAAACACATTAACTTCTTACTTGGTTTTTAACATACAGAATTCTTACGTAAAATACTGTCAGCCCGTAAGCAAAGAATTGTTAACTTACGAGAACACTACTATCATTTGACTCAGTATATTGAATCCGTCAAATTTATATTATAATTTTCCTTGTAATATTCCCGAAATTAAACGTTCATCTGCTTGTAAAATACAACCGAACTTCGCCTCTGCTGTTGTAAAAAGGGTTTTTGTATGCGGCGGGCCACTCTCGCTTCCTATTAAACTTGTTCATTTTTCGTAATTTTCTCTTCATTTGGGTGGACTCCAAATACATCGTTCCATCCTATTCATTTTCATTTATTGTAATATTGAAGGCTTTAATTACAATTAGAGCTTTCACGCTGAACTCTGGCTGCTCTATTGGAACACCGACTATAAAACTCTGATTAGACAAACCTGTTGGCCTGGCGAATTTTCATTAGCTGCTTCCTGGCGATTATGTACCACATATGGACCGATTTGTGAGTTTCGAAACTGAACCGTATGCCTAGGTTCGAGGCGAATTCTACTCTGGGCGAATGACTGGTGAAAGCGACTGTTGCCTTGACACAAATTGTACTCTCAACGCCGTTTTCAGTGATTTCCACATCCACGTGTGCAAGAGAGAGCTATGAAAAATGCTCATTCATTGCCTTACCTTAAATGTAAACAGCGGGCGTGATTCTACTTACCATCCTATTCCTTCTTCCATGCTTAGGACCACACACATGGGTGATTCTCTCATCGTCGAATAGAGCATCCCCTCACCTAGCTGTTGGGCCAACGGTGTTCGCTCCCACGCGGGTCATTTCTCTTGGCTTTCAATGCGCCGACGGTGCAAGAGCGCATGAAAAAATTCGTGGCACCTGCCTCTGAGCTATGAAGCAACGATAGCTGAAACGCAACGGACACCGTCGTCTCCAGCCGAAACCGCTCGTCTGCTACCGTTTACTCTGCCATACCGATTTAATGCTTATCTAATCTACATCGCATTCCAGAAGCATGACTTCTTGTCTCCTCTTTTACTATTTACTCATGTCTACCCAGTTTAATACTTTTGCGTCTATTTCATCGCATTTCGGGGCACTATATTTATTGAGCCTTCCTATTTCCTCATGCCTGCAAATTTTAATACTGGCCTCTACATCACCTTCCAAGAGTATTTCTCTGGTATCTCCTACCTCAGGTCCAAAGGTATATAGACCCTTTGGGTTCATGCAATTTTGAAGGGGCCAATGAGTTCAAGGTCAATTGGCGTTCCATTATCCCAATACGAACATCGGCTGACTAATTATAATCAAAGACTGTCTTTGATTTAAAAAAAAAAAAAAAAACTTAATTGTTTTCTGATACAAAGGCAAAAAACTAAAATAAAAAAGTGTTTAATGAGCTTCTCATCTTTTCGTATCCCATCTTGGGTTAGGAATTTAAAAAAACTCGAGCTATGAGTTTGTCAAAAAAATTGAATTTTAATTGTAAAATTATAATGTAGTTAAACAAGAGAATTTATGAATATGTAAACACAATTGTTGTCTTGAAAATTATTTATGGCAATTTTTGAGTCCATAATTACAATATAAATATAGAGATATTTCGTAATGTGACCGTAAGTAAACTAACCCTAAAAAGTAGTGTGATGAAAGGGAAAAAAACGTTGAGAATCTCACCTAATCTCCTATATTAATTTTTTTCCAAGTATACGTATCACTGCTATCGCATTGTAGTAACTAGGGCGAATTATTACGGGTATATTTTTACCCTTTACTCACCAGTAAAATATCTTCTACTCCTCCTGATCGGGATCGTCGTCTCTCGCACCTTCCGCTCGAAGCTGGTGCTCCGAAGCAATAAGCTCTTGCCTCCCATGTAGGTGATACATTCTGATGCGCGTGCTTAGTCTGTGCAGCGGGCAGGCCTTATTAAAAGCACTTATTTATGTTGTGTTAAATTAGTTATTTGTCAGCTTTCTCGCTTCCTCTACGCGCCTCGGTTCTATCCCGTGATCGAGACGTTATGGCGTTCCTCTGCAATGTCCCTGTATACGTTGCTGTTTGACAATGGAGTAAAATTCCACTCTCAGGTTGGATAATAACGGCGTGGAAGTCTACCTGCTAACCACATGTACCCCATTTAACCCATGTCCGCCGAGCAGGGATCTTGCCCAGCCTGAGCCCTTCACGAGCCAATACATATTTCATACATTTAAAAAATATTATAGATTTAAGGGTATTCTTCGGCTCAGTTCGTGTTACTGGCGCCATCGTCCCGCCAGCTGTATCTTGTCCGATTAGGCGTTCCAACGCCCCGCTGGATGCTGATGTAACTGCGTTGCCCAGTGGCTAAGTGAACGTTGTTGAAGTTATCGATGGCTAACAAGTCGTGTCTCGTGAGAATTTCGGGCAATTCCACGCGCGCTAGATAAGGGAACCAAATTACCCCTCTCAGATGTATCAAATCTGCTGTAATCATTCAAACTCATCCACTCGTTTTCGCGTAGGATGGCTACCGAAACATGATATGACCCGTTATCAGTGAAAATTGCTGTAGCAGATTCTGCTGTGATGCTTCTTCATTTCCTACAAGGACCCGAAGTACGCGAATACTTCAACGCCCCCGCTAGTCAGATACTGTTTCGAATATTCAGGTGTCTTCCATTTTATAACTAGTAGTTGTACGAATAGGTTTCAGCATTCTATTGCATTCTCATTGCACGTTTACCTGCTCTCATTTCAAAATTTATTGCCTCTAATATTGAATCCACCGTTTATATCTGTTCTTCCTCATAAGGATCTGTTCTTGGAATTGAAAACGTTGGTGACCATAATTACGTTTTTTCACTAGCTCCTTTCCAAACTCATACCCACCATTTCTGATGATATCATTGCATATATGAAGATTTCCTCAAATTGCACTAATTTTCTTTTAAATATTGGAACAAATTTTAGGTATAACATTGTAAAATGTATCGAAACAAAAAATCGTGTTAGTAATAAGCCATATAGTGCCAAAATTATGCGGAACTGGTTTGCCATTCTTTGTACATTTCCTTTGTGACTACGTGATCTAGACATTCTAGTTTTGAAGAAAAACTTTTTTTTTACCTTTTTCCAAAAAAATTTTTTATGGTTTCAAAATACATTGGGAACTCCGATCACACCAGTACACTCAAAAGTTTGCTTGAGGCTGTAGTCGGGTTCAAATTACGCAGGTGCCAAAAATGTGCTTGATTGTTAACGTCAGTAATTCGATGGTGCCACCGAAGCAATTTAATGGGCAAACTGTTTATTAGTGTTTCCCTTATCAACCTCCAGACGATATGCCGTGAACACGGAAACAGAGCGCACCCGATCAAATCTTCCCATTCTCTTTCTTGTCATTCCAGACACAAAACAGTCTACCAACTTTCAGTGCCTTAAAACAATCAGAAGAACGGCTGAATCTCTTCTTATTTTCCTTATCGTGTGAATTAATAATATTTCTGCACATTTCGCAATTCATCGGGAAATTCAGAGTTTTCTGAATTTTATTATTCTTCCGTGAATGATAGCCCAGCGTTCTAATGAACCACTACCGTCGTCTGCTTGTCCCTATGGCTGCGTCATTCCGGCGTCTATTCAGAACAGGCCCGTTCCATTCTGGCGCTGCCCCTCCAGTGCTTCCTCCCACCGCCAACCCCCCACCACCGGCACGCCATTCGCCCTTCCTGCCCCCACCTCCACCGCTGCTCCGCCTCCCCCTCCCGCCACCTCCTCGACACTTTCTCCGACACTCAACGCCATGCCCCCGCCTCCGCCTCCGCCTTCCCGCCAAACCCCTTCCCCCCGCCCCCAACCCGCCTCCGCCTCCGCTTTTCCGCCTCCCCTCCCTCGCCCTCCGCCTCCGCCACCCCACTGCCACCGCCACCACCACCTCACGCAGAAACTGCAGATAGTTCCAAAGCCTCGCCCCTTCCCCTCGCTCCTCGCCTACCTCATGTAGCCTTACGGAACGCCGGTTGAAGCTGACGCTTTCCACGCAAGCCACCTTCGCGGTCATAAGCCGACCTTGCGTCACAATCGCAAAACAATAATGCAGATCCCTCACAAGAAACATATGATTTAGCATTATCCAGTATCGTAACAATACTTAATGAATGGTCACTAAGACGCATGCACTTCACGGATGCGTCTACGGTAAATGATACGAATATTGATGTTAAACATCGTGGCGTTTTAAAACCGCATGTTACGGAACTTTAAACAAAATATCGCTTGTATGTTAGTATCGCTACTGCTGCATTCCTTCCTTTTAGGTTTTGTAGAGGAAAAAAGCAATACGCGTTAGACTGGTCAAATGGCAATTAATATTGCCGCTCTACGCATTCACAATAGAAGCTAAAATCTTTACCTTCACCCCGAGACCCAACTCGGCGGGAAGTTTACCTTAGCAGAACTCGCTTCGCAAGATAAATAAATCTATCAACTGCAATCAGAGTTATAATCTATAACCGTGTATTTTTGAATGTACAACCGATTGCGCATTTACTCGAGTGACCGATTGCTAGCTCAATACCTAAATTCATTTTTGTATCTGATAGACATAATCATGGTTTATCAATAAATTTCTCTCTTCCTCTCCCTTCCCCCTCCCTTTCTCCCTCTACCTCTCTCTCCCTCAGTCTCCCTGTCTCTCCCTGCTCCCCTCTCTCCTCTCCCTCCCTCTCTCCTCCTCTCGCTCCCTCGCCCTCCCCTTCCTCCCTCTCTCTCTCTTCCTCTCGTCCCTTTTTCTCCCATCCTCTCCCCCCTCGCTCCCCTCTCTCTTCCTCTCGCGTCCCTTTTCTCTCCCTCTTTCTCTCCCCCTCGCTCTCTCTCCCCTCTCTCGACTCTCAATACTCGAATAGCTTAACTTGTCAAACGCCGAATGTAGACCATCTTGAGCAAGAAACTGCTGTACGTCATAGCACAACGTTAAAAATGTTGCTGGCGGCTTTCAAAGATGAGATTCTTCATAACCTTTAGATTCCATTACGTTCTAAACGTTATATATGAGAAAAAATGGAAAAATTTATTCCCTTTTCATTGGTCTCATTTCAATGACTCTTCTTATTTCTGCAATACAATAACACAACTATACAGATTATGGCGAATACGTCCCAGAATAGGCAAACATAACTTGACTTATGAATTGGGAAAATCCACTTGTGAAGTCGTAAGAAACACCACTCCCCAAAGGAAAAATTCGAGAAGAGTGTCATTAATATTGTCGTGAGAACTGTTCTCAAATTTCAGAAAAGGTTGTAGATATTTACATTTATGAACTCTTGCGTTTTGAATGCCGCATGGAAGAGAATGTTCTCGTGAGAACTGGCGGCAATTTTCTGATCGTCCAAGAGCTGCTTCCCGCTCCCGCCCCGCCCGCCCCGCCATCGCACTCCACGCCACCGGCGGAGCCTCTTGGAATTGCCTTCCTAACGACCGAAGAGATCTTCGCTCAGCGGGCGAAGTCGATTTAGCACTTTTGCCTTTATTTCTCCCTCCTACACGCCTTCCTTTCGTACGTCATTCGTAGTCTTCATATCTGCCTATGTTATTGCACTAAAGTATGATTTCAATTCATATGATTCTCTCTTAGCTCATGTTTTAAAGAATATGCAATGTCAAATCGAGCTTAGTATGTGTGATCGTTTTACTTGTGTATACGTAACTCCAGAATTAGGCAATTTCCAGGAGTCACGTCCTATTTTCGCACGTGCTGTCGAGATCGTCAAGCTCATTTTTGTTGTGTTTTTTTGTGATGTTCTTTCACATCACTTCTCTATTCTTTCGTCTCTCTTACCCTCCTTCGCATAAATACTTTCTGTCTACTTATATCTACTTGTAGAATGTGCTGTGCGTCCGATCAAATGTCGTAACCTAAGTCAAGAAAACTCTCAAATAAAAGAGTTTGGAAATCAGATCGCCAATGGGGACGTTAAATCACATGTCGCCCCGATGATTATCAAGCACGGTTTAATTGTACCGCAAAATTTGTGTTATAAAATGCTAAACTCCCAATTCATTCAGAAGATTGAATGCAAGACATTCTTTGCTTGGAAACAGTCCACATTTGCGCAAAGTATTGTAGACGCACCGCATCCCTAGACCTGTGATTTAATTGAATCCTGCATTTCAATCTTTCTCAGAATATGTTGCTTTATTCGGTCCAAGAAAACTGTAAAAACAGAATATACGTAAATTGTTCAATGAGTCATTACCTCAGGAATCTTAGTCACAAGTGTTGACTATTTCCTTTTCGTGGCTAGTCATTTCTCGCATCTTATTTAGACACGCGTCCGTAATAATAAAGAAGTCAAGATTATAAAATACATTGAGTAAATGGTACATTTCCAGCTGTATTTATTTATTCTGGACTGAAAGCAGTATGTTTAAAACGTTTGGTCAATTCCACTTACTTCTAGTGCGTAAAGCTGGTTCAGAAGTTCTATTACGTCTTTCCTTCCAATCATATGACATAGAAAAAAATTGTAGACTATCACTCTCACTCGATCTGTTGCAAGGATTGGTCCGTAAAAACATACTATTCTTACAACAAATTGTATACTTACGAAAATTACTATTTGATGCTTTTTTTTATGTAAGTCGAAGAATTTGTAACGATGTATCACCGGTTGTTTTTTTGTAATTTAATTTTGTAATTGTATTTTTATTAAACGAATATAAACGTGTATCTCTGTTTTCAGTAGTTGGGCGTTTTGGCTTCCCTTACATCTTAACCTAATGTTAAATAGCTAAGGTTTTACCGCCCCTCTTGCATTATTTACAAACTGCTAAATATTTTGTCATGATAAAATAGATAATTGAAGACTTTCAGTGTAAAACATTTTCAGTTTCATTGAAAATTATTTTTAGGAATGAGAGAGACGCAATCATTTGAAATTTTAAATATTGTTGCTGTGCTAGTTTGTCCATTCTGTGCACATCTTCGTCATTTATACTTCCTGATGTTGATTTGTTTATCATTAGTTCAACTCTTTTGCCAACGTATTTCGCTCTTCCTTCTACGAATCTCATAGTTTTGCCTGCACCTAAATTAACATCTATCCGCTGTTCCGTATGCCTCCAATGATTGGCAAGTCCACACAACGCTTGTAAAGACATCCCGCATCTGTCTTCGGGAGATAGCGTAATATTACACTCGCCCCCTACACCACCACGTGTCGTCCTCATATATTTGCTCACGTCTGGTTCACTTACAACGGATCTTGTACGCGAAGACCTTTTATGTACAGTTATGTACAATTCCCCGTTTGCATTTTTGCAAGTTACAATCCTTTCATATCGCACGAAAAATAAAAATTTCAAATCCATCTAAAGACACGAGATACCTACCCGTCTTTCGTCAAGTACCTTCTTCACTGTTTTGTACATTGACGAAGACCTATATCATTAACGCTAGTTTTCGGTATGAGTCCACATTCTTAAAGACTCCAGCTTTACTCGCAACTGAGTAGGCTAGCACAATGTCATTGGGCAATACCATTCTTTTCCATCGAGAATAAAGTGATTACAAGAAGGGCAAGAATACCTAGAACGGGAGGGGTGCGTAGCGACTGAAGGACCCTCTCTATACAATGTTAATTGTACACCGCACCCGGCCTGAATGCCGCGGGGGGGAGATGGCGCCTCAGTAAGGAGAGTGGAGTGACAAAATTACGAGAATTTCATCACCATACTATTTATTACTACTAGATTTCTGCTCTCGTGATGGAGATATGACAATGAATGTTAATTGACACAGAAATGAAATGAATGATACAAAATTGGAATTTACGTTACTCATCACCTGAAGGTACGTTCGTGAAGGTTGTCGCACTTACACTTCCATGGCACAACGCGTTGCCGAATACCTGAGCCTTCCGTGCCTCGGTATGCCTGACCTCAGCGTGCTCCTCTCCCGGCTAAGCGGAATGCGGCGTCCCACACAGCTGTTGTCGAGAGTCTGTCGCCCAGCTTGACCACGCACCTAGCCCTAGGTGGCTCTGACAGCAGATGTGCGTTCGCGCACACCACGGCTCCGCCAGCAGCGTGACTGACGCTGTGATCGCGGTCTGTCCGTACCCACTGTAAGTATCCCCACGATGCAGTTCACAGGTACTTATACACCGTGCCCGAGCGGCCAAGGGTTTACGTGCGCGAAGCGCAAATCATGAAAGTGCCTCTGAGCACGGCGAGACTGCTCAGCAAAGACCCTGGGCAGCGTGTGGCTTGCCTCTCGCGTTAGTTCTCTGCAAGTGTGACCTTGGCACAATGAACGCTGCCATTTCAAGGGTCGGAAAAAGCGGGGTTGTTGGCCGCTCGGGAGCGAGAGAGGCCGTCTGTATGCGGGGATTTGGGTGGCAACAATGTGGTTTTGCTTGCGGCGACGCGCACACTGACGGAAGCGGCCGCCTCGGAGGGAGGGAGCCGCCACCCGCCTTTGCGCGAGCTTTGTGTATAGGGCGCCTTCCCACGCGCGAGCCGGCGCGCTTCCTTCGACGCAGCATGAGCCTTTCCGACACAGCCACCGCAGGGGCCAGCCGCACGCCGCACGCCGCCGTGTGAACGGGTGGGGTCTGGAGGGGTAGGTTTCGCCGACCCTCGGCAACGACGAACAAAGACCGGAGCAGGTTAGACCTGCGAGCGCGTGCACAGTGGAACTCCCATTTAAAGCCTGTTCTGCCTAGAGGTGTGCGCTGGCCCCTCCTCCCTTCCGTAGCTGGATCGCGCGTCGGCTGCCGCAGCAGCGCCACCCCCTGCACGTGGAAGCCCCATTCAAACCAATGCTCTCTACGGCCCG
>BOPP01000024.1:11331217-11358226 GCA_017312745.1 Gryllus bimaculatus
CTGCTGCGAAGCGCGCCGCGGTCGCGCCGTGGGAAGGCGCCCGTAGACGGAACAGTGGATGAAAATTTGTGCTTGTTTCGCCGTATTCTTTCGGCTTTTCTTGTTATTTTCTGTTCAATTTCAGAAGTTGACGGCGATGGATATATTGGTTCAGTCATGACACTTAAGTGAAAAATGTACTACACAGAATACACTCGAACACTTTACGTACACAATCACATATACGCAATTTTAAGCAACCTATTTTGACTTTGTAATTCAGACGTTTTTTTTTACGCTCGTCCATTGTGTAAAACACAAATAGTTACACTGCGCTATAAGCACACTTCTTCTTCGCTCTCGTAACTATTTCTTCGTTCAGTATCTATTATCTTCTTTAAACCCTATTTTTTGAAGAAACGCTCATCATTAAAAGTAAAATTACACATACTTGGAACGTTTTCAACAGATTTTCTACTGTGAATTACAGGTATTTATTGATACTTGAGTTTTGCGGAACTATTTTATTACTCGTAAAGTTAAAAAACGTTGGAGGAGGAATGTGTGTCGCAGACTCGCAGAGAATCAGTGATCGCTTATCCACGCGGCAGTGTTAGCAGCCACTTGATTCTCTCGTTGATTAAAGAATACGTAAAGACAAACTATTAGAGACATGAAAGGGCGGAGGGAATGGACCGCCTCTTTCCCTACCGCTCTCGCATATAAGCGAGTGAATAGTATCGTTGGTCCGTATGCTAAACTGCCCTATACATCAGTGATGCCAAGGTTGGCTACTGGTGGCGGTAGTAGGAATTTCGCCAACCATTCGTATCGCTCGTTTTTTCCTACAGCGATGGCGCTGTCGAAACCCGTTACAGTGTGATCAACAAAGGATTATTAGGAATTATTGTAATCTTGAGAAAAGACATATATGTTGAACATAAAAGTAAAAATGTAAATAAAAGTAACAAACGTATTTTATTGGATTTTTGTGAGCGATTTCTAACCGCATTTTACGTTTAAGTTCCAGAGGCACTTTCACTACTGCTGAGTGTGCTGAAGATGAGTATGGTGAGGATTGGGGTCTCCGAAACTCAGTTCGGGTGGACTTAGTATTGCTCTATGCTTCGTTGCTTGAGATGCCCACGACTCATGAGTAATCGAGTTGGGACATATTCCGGCGCATTGTAAGTGGTGCTAACAGACTCCAGAACTTATCTGGAAGGTTGCTAGCTCTGAGTTGGTAGAGCGGCCGTACACAGCCTCAGATGAGTAGATGTTCTCGGATACGTTGTGCATCGATTTTGGCGAATGCCAGCCTGACGGTGCCTCAGTCGAATCTAAGGGAGGTGAAATTATGGCGAGTAAGCAAGTGCCCGATTTGAAGCAAATTAAATACATTCTGTTGGAAAATTAATCGGGCGACTCGACACCCGTAAGCGTTGTATGTAACATCCGTCCTGTATCTGCGAACCACGTCGTTGCCCTCCCCTTCTCTGTGCCCACTCGAGTGCTTCCCCACGCAAGGCGCCCTTTGCGCGGGAGGACCGCGCTGCAAATCCAACCGCAGAAGGCGGCGATAGTCCACGGCTCGATTTCCCCCAGCGTTCGCCGCATAAAGCGTCCGCGCGCTGCCCTCGTAATGAAATTCCGCCCGCGGAGGCCCCAGCAATGCAGATGCACTGCCGTGCGGACGGGTGCGTCCGTGCCAGCGGCAGGGACCGAACGTTGCTGCCTTTGGCCAGTCTGGAATACTTCCGCAAAGTTGAAGAGAAATAGAATCCGCGTCGGAGGCAGAGGCAACTTCTTGGAGATTGTGTCGATGCAGAGAAGCAGGATGTCATGTTCCCAGGAAACAACGTGAGGGTGACCGACTATGAAACAATGACAGTGACGAAAGCACTGGTAGAAGTGATAAGGAGGCGGCAACGTTGCTGGTTCTGCTAGAAGATGTATAGCCTTCGAAAGTGGATAAGAAAGAAGCTACAACGGAGGTGGGAACTTCTTGGTAAGGTTTTTTTGCGAATGTTTGGCTCCTTGGCATCCTTGGCTCCAAGAATAAAAGTGATAATGGAAGTTATCAATGGCAGAGACGGCCGTGTGCATAGCAATGGCGCTGGATGCGAGGATTATTTCCGACTATACAAATATGTATAAAGCATTGTTTAATGTATTTTATATTTGTAAATTATAAATTATTGTGTACTCATAATACGATTTGTATAATACATTCGCCGGTCGGTTACGTGGACTGTTTGTCGATCAGTAGTAAGACATTTTTGTAATATTCGTAGTCGTTGACTATTGACGTAGGCGATGACTTGGACCATTCGTCGGCTGGGGGAGTAGTCTATATTTCAGTCGAAGACGTATGCCATTCATGCCCGGTGGTGTTTATCGTTTGTCGGTGCCATACGCGTTCACATTCACCATAAAAAAATCAAAGACACGAGAGGGTCAAGTAATTGAATAATGAGCTGATAACGTGGTGTTGAATTCTTAGGCCACCAGGAAATAACTTGAGGAATACGAGACGGTTGCAGGAGACGGTTACAGTGATGTTTGTGACATTGACAGCACCAAAACATGGCAAAGACATACCTGTGTCCCGAAGGATATGGAATAACCCAAGTCCTCCGTTCATCAAAGGTATCTTTCGAGAGTGTGAGTTTTTTTGGGGGGGGGTAAATCTTTGGTTATTCTTTTGAATGAAGGTGGGAAGAGGAACATGTAAAACTCTTGTTGTATACCACGTACGAACGTTCCTCAGAAGAGAGGTGAGGTTTCAACTGAACGCTGATCAATAGTAGTCAGGTCATCTTAGGCCACTTGGAATCGAGGAAAACAAAGATTATGACAGAAACAGGATAAATGGCGCAGGCAATGTTCTAGTATGTAATAAATCTGGAATGTCTGAGTTATTAGATAAAGAGATGATTATGATGATGGAACAATGATGGAATGGAAGGTCAGAGCAAACGGGAGAACTCCGAGAGAACAGACCGCAATTCCACATCGTTCAGCATGAATTTTACGGGAGCACGCGGGTTCACAACGCTCAACTGATGCCATGCCATTTGCGCTGTGACCTTTAAGAAGATCAAGTGTTAGCGTACATAATACGTGTTAGCCGCCACGTTGAACAACAGCCGGCGTGAGTCGATGGGTATGGAGGGCGTCGAACAAAAGTGTACCCAACGCGCATTGGCATTATTTTTATCCAAGCTGACCAGAAAGAGACTACCATCCTGTGTTTTATCATGGGGTCTGGTTCAGTCGGCGGCTGTCCTGTGAGCGCCGCTCCGGTACGCGTGTGCTCTGCGAGTCTGCGTCTGCTCCGTCGCTTGGGAACCGGGGCGCCTGCGCCGCGCGACTCGACACGTTGCGTCCACCCGATCTCGCATCCTGGCGTAAGGCGGCGGCGGCGGCCTTGGCGCGGCCACGCCTGCTGCGCGCAGCGCCCCTGCCGCCCCGGGAAGCACGCGAGGGTCCACCGCGCCCATCCCGCGGCTCATTCCGTCCATCCAAGGGCTGCAGATGAAAAAATTGAGGCATTGCTGAATTATAGAGGGCATTCTGTTTAAAATTCGTTTGGGGGATATATCGCAACGTACGCATTGGATTGGCCGGGCGGCTTGGGTCATTGGTCAGCGTTCTCGCTTTCCATGCCGCTAATAATTTTTCCATGCTCGCTATTAATTTTTTTCCAAGTATGTACATATCTACTTGTCTATTCGTACTGGTATTAACTAAGCTAATTTTATTACGTATAATTTTACCCTTTACTCACCAGTAAATATCTTTTCATCAATTCAACAACGTCTTCTGATGAGCAATCTTTTTCGTCCACCTCCTCATCTGGATCGCGGTCTCTCGCACCTTCGCGCGAGGTAGTTGCTCCGGAAGCAGATAAGTGCTCTTTGCTCCCGATGTATGATGACATTCTGATGGGCGGTGCTGTAGAAAGTCTGTGGCAGCTGTGTGGCCTCTGATTTTAAAAGGTACTTATGTATGTTTTTGTTAAATTAGTTATTTGGTCAGATGGCTCGCTTTTCACTACGCGGCCCCGCATTCGCTGCCCGGTTGAGTCAACACTATATTGTGCTTTTCCTTTCTATGTCCCAGTATATATTGCTGTGAAACGATGAGAAAATTCACTTCTCAGGTTGAAAAGACCAGGATACGACGTGGGAATGTCTTCGTGCCAACCACACGTACCCCGTAACCCATGACCTCAGGCGCCTGCTGGTACGCCTTGACCCGTACACGGGTCGACGCGCCAAGTATAAACAAAAAAAAATACGCATTGGATTAAGGAAGAACGGGTAATGAAAGTTGCTCATATCGACGGGACTTTCTAGTGATACCACACTCCACGCCCACCCTTCACAGGCGGGTGGGAGTGAGGAAAGATAAAAAGTTAAATGGGAACCCTGTTTGTTTTTTTTCTTGTAGATTCAGATTCTCCGGGAGAAAACAGACTGAAGAGAGAAAGGAGGGGTTTTCCTGTGGAAGAAGACACACTGCGGCATTTGGTATCATTGAGTAGCGTTTTTCAAATTATTAAACACTTATTTTTTCGATTTCTTTTGTAATAGTCCAGAAAAACTAATTTTTGTACTTTTTTTTGCTTATTTTGATTTTTGTCAATTACAGAGCCGTCTATCACGAAACGGAAAAAAAGGTAAATACGAAAGTTACGTAGTTTTTCCGGGAGAATCCAAATCTGTAATAGAAAACATTGGTTCCTATTTAACTTTTTCTAACTTTCCTCACCCCCACACACTTTTCTTGATCCAATGGGCACTTTTTGAGATATTCCTGAGATATTCCAGTGCGCCAGGTGTTCTCCACAGTCACCATGCTGACGAGAGTGCTAGCAACAGAAATTATGTTGGTATCACGAGAACCAAGCAACGCTGGGGGCGTTCGAAGAGGTGAACAGAGGCTGGGGGGGGGGGATGTGACAGCGCGCATGCGACACTACTACTGCCGCCCACGGCACCTAAGCTGAGGGTGGAAGAGGAGGCGGCGTCAGGCTGTGACTCGAATCGGTGCTGAGATACTTTCCTGTCGCGCTGTATTCCACGTAGTTTTGTGCAAATAGTTTTAAAGTTGATTGATATGCATTCTTATGTTTTCCTAGTAGGTCGGCAATTACTCTAATTGTATGCTGATGCAACCTTTCGATTGTCAATTACGCCATATCAAAATGAACGTTTATAAGGTAAATTTATTATTATTATTATTATTATTATTATTATTATTATTATTACTATTGTTGTTATAGCATGTTACAATCGCGTTGTCGCCGGGGTTACACATTGGTAGAATTCCCGAGCACCCAATCCGGGAATTTCATAAAATTAAATTGATTATTACATTGCAATTGCATTTAAGGTATAATGCCGATTTGATTTCCAAATTCTTAGTCAAACGTTGTATTAGGAATTCCAAATATTTACTGACCATTCTTCCATAAGCTCTCTTCTCTACCACTGAAGAGTACATGTTAAGTGCACGTTTGGGACGACATCTTAACCTAGATCATCATGCATGTGGTTAAAATACGGCGGATATACCTGTCCACAAACAATTAATCTGCACCCGATTTTCTTTTGGAACTGGATCGTGGTTCGCCACATCTTGAACGTCATTGCGTATAAACCTGCTTCAGATATAGTATTGTTTAGCCTGTACTATGTGTCGCACATGTACTATGTGTCGCTGAAACTGTCAAAACGGATAGGTACTCTAACCGTCTCTGGAAAGTTTCCGAGTTCTGATAAACATTTGACTCGTAATCCCATACGGATAAAACGGTGACGTATCCCTAATGTGCATGAGATCTTAAACTCGCGTTGGCTCTACATGTGTGTGTGTGATCCGCGCCAACGCGCGTGTAGAGGGGGTGGTTGCAGGGCCGGCGCAGGTCGGCCGGCCTCGGGTCGAAGCCGCCCCCCCGCGGCCCGGCAGCGGTAGCGGCCGCCCCAGTGCGCTCGCCTCGCCGCAGCTGTTGACTTAGCACCAGCCCGCGCTCGCGCTCGCGCTCGCGCTCGCCGCCCACTGCCCACCGCCCACCCAGCGCTGCCCGTCCCCGGATGTTTGACATGCCCCGATTCCGGTCACGGCACCGCACCCCTTCGACGACCTTTTTCGTGTTTAGTTTCGCCGACTACTCTAGTAGTGTGTACGTCGTGGATACTCACAGCGACCACAGACACAGAGCTTTCATATAACAAATATATTTATTAACAAAAAAAAAAACAAATATATACACTTAATAATTACTTACACCCTAGCTCTTGATAGACCTACTATCCCCTGATCGCGAGAGCGATTCAAAACCCGAATGAAATGGTTTTGATTGTGGCATTCGCCACTCCTACTTTTGAAGCGCGCACAAAGCCTAGCTTCCGTGTACCGGATGTCACGCTGGACACAAAGTCCGTTCTGACGCACCAACGGCTGGTTTGCCTTTATCGCAGAGCGATCTTATCCGATTGAGAGATCGGCGTGAATCGTGGCACTCAACCACTCTTCACCTCGGAGCACGCACACAGCATCGCTCCCCCGTGACCGCAGTCACCCAAGGACCTACAGTCCGCAGGCTCTCGTCAACTAATGACTCCAGCCTCGCGAGCCTGGTCGCATATGCACCGTCGTGGCGCCAAGTTTTGTGCACACGCACGAGGTTCTCCCGCTGTCTCCAGAACCCACCCACTGGCTCTGTACACTCTGTTATATAGGTGAGGCCACGTGACCTACTACGTCACGCCACCCCCTCGCTTGTTATAAAGTGAATAGGCCGGAGACTCCAAAGCCTTGTGCCTCCCGTTTCCGCGTTCTTCCCTTTACGGAAAAACCCTTCTTCCTGTGGCGAGGCTAATCCTCTCCCAAGCGTCCCCAAATAGATGCCACGAGGCACGCTGGCTAATACGTTACAGTAGTAAACGTGTGTAATGCTACTGCGGAAAGTAGCGATTATTTTTGTCAGAAAAACTAGTGTATTGAAGTCCTGATAGCTCAAATTTGGATAAATCTTGCTTAATCTTGTCTTTCTCCCAAAAAGTATATTTGGTTGTATGTGCAAAACATGTGCCACACATTGTTTAAGTAGAAGAATGCATCACTCAGATATCGCTAATTCTGAAAAGAATTGACTGAAGAAATGGCCGATTCGGAGACTGAATAGACCATTGATCAATTTGTAAACTGACTGAATCGAATAAAAATTGCCTTTTTTCAAGAAACGACCAAACAGCCATGCAGCCTGAATAATTATGAAAACATCCTGCTCTACCAGAATTCGTTTAATATCTACTTTTCTTATCCCTTGTTTGGGTTGAATTTGCTTCAAAAATGATTTGATGAATTTAGTACAGCGTTAGACGAGATTCGGATAAGTACCTAATTGAAGTAGATCTTTCGTTTTCGAATAATGGATCAACATACTGTTTTACATGGTTTTGTTCGTTGCCGGAAATAAATAAAATTAAATCATTTTGAGATTCGATAGAGAGCTTTTTAACCTGAGACAGCGTACTGCCCTTCAGAATCAAATTAAATTGTTATTATGTCCCAATAAAGTATCAGTTTGGGCGAAATCAGAAATAGTTATATTCTGTACAATGTAAATAAACTGAATAATAATCAAAATCTTGCTTCTCCTCTGCTTGACCTTGCTAAATAAGCTAAAACACATTTTCCCCCTTCCCGACTACTTCCCGACGAGAAAAGCAAAATTTTAATTTTTAGAAATCCTGTATAACTTATATTCAATAATTAATTCCAGAACGTTCATTACAAAATAATTTTCATTGCCACACTGCTTTCAAGTAATCTTCAAACCAGTTTTCTAACGTGGGTCCATTTAAACAGAAACTTTGAAAATCTCGAATATAAATCAGTATGCTTAAGTAAGCTCTATCCAAATTGTCCTCGAATTCACTGGCGCACACATTGCTCCCACAGCCTGCCAATTTCTTCTCGAGAATTGCTAAAATACTGAAATAAATGTTGGACATAATTAAAGTAGAATGAGCGTATTGCATTTTCAACAGTCGTAAAAGTCTGATAGAGACGCAGCGAGGGGATTACAAGCAGGTAGTATAATCTTACAATTCGGCCATTTCCAAGTCCAAACAAGCTTCAGAGAAAGCGGCGGCGTCTCCATTACCAGCTAAATGTAACTTCTTATTTACTTATCTGGGTCTGGGATTTCTGAGAATTTCTGCGAAAAGTTGCGCAGACGCGGTGCGCGAGACGGAAGGGGGGGCGAGTAGAAGGGGGGGGAGAACGACCGGCACAACGAAAAGTGGCGCTCTTCATCCACCTCCGAGAGAAACTGGATTGCCATCGCGGAGGCGTTCGAATCAAAGAGGTCAGAGCGAGGCAGCCCAGAGATTTGAAGTACTTCAGAAGGTAGAATTTCGCTTAAGGACGAATATGCAATCGAAATGCAGTTGAGCCTTCCTTGGAGAATGATAATGTTGGGGCGGAATTGTCGTACAGACGTTGAAGCTCGCTGATAGAAAAAAAAATGAGCTTACAATACATTTGTAGTCACAGTAGCCGATCAATCGGGTAATGTTATTGAGAAGTGTTTTCCTGTCGCGGATACGTGTTGTATTCTTTCACTGCAGACTAAAGTGTTACTCGTAGATTTGGGTTAAGTTTTCTTTAAAGTTAATATATGTTGTTTTTCTGGTATTGTTATTAAGCCTAGTTTGATGTATAATGCTTAACATATGTACAGATTATCTGAAGCTGTTAATAGGGGATCATAACAGCCTATTTAAAATTTCTTAATTCGGCTATGTAACAATAATGCATATACACATCCGGAAAATCAAAATTCTAATTAAGCAAGTGCGTTTTCCGTATTCACGAATAGAGATCATTACAATACTTACCAACAAATTTCGGTTCGTAGATAAATGCAAAATATCTTCAGAAGTATGGCATGGTGAAAATTTTAATATCACTATCAAGCGGGAAATTATAGCAGAATCGCATTGAGAAAAATGTTGTTCTTTTCACCGTACGCTGAAATTGGGATTGAAATCTGTGCCCAACTTCAGTAACTGCCAAGCAACGAGTACTTGCCCTCTATCGTCCAACGTGGGTAGCCACGCATTGGACAATTTATGTCTAATGGATTGGATATAATGGATCTAATTGAAGTCTGGACAACTGTCGTCCAAAATAGTGCAGCAACACACTGAACAATTGGTGTCCACTGGACAATTACGTGGTGTAGCACTCCATTGGACAATTAAAGTCCATTGGGTAGTGTTGTCGTGTATCATGGTGTAGCCACGCACTGGACAATTTATGCCCATTCGATAATTGTCGTCCAACGTGCAATAGCCATGTAGTGAACACAGACAGTTGATGCTACTCGAGCACTATTGGGGAACATGAGTACAGTGGCATACGCGTGGCATGAGTTGACGCTAATTGGCAAGCGAATATTTAGATAAAAAAATCCTTGAAATTGTTCAATTTTTGAAATATTGTACACTAAGGTGTTAAGAGAGTTCTAATGGGACTTAAAACATTTTAAAGGATCCATTACTATTTTTGAGGGAAAAGTTTAAACAAAACACTTGGAGATATTTTTGAGAAAATGTTGAAAATGTTGAGGCTTCATGTAAAGTAACTTCAAATTAAAAATGTGTTTCAAACTTGCAGGGTCTTGTCTCCAGATTGTCCACATCGACGACAGAATATCAATTTTGGTAACAAATCGTCTGAAAGGTTTAGGGCTTAGCGTTGACCACAGACGCACAGGCTAACGTTTTACGTCGGCCAATACTTTTAGGTTTTAAGGATCCACAAAACGTGGGTTCTCAATATACAACGTATTACTAATTTATTAATTTACTATTTATAAAAGCAAGATTTATTCACTTTCACGGAATCCAGTTTTTAAGAGTGTATTTACGTCTGTTATATTGTTTATTTAATTGTAATAATTTCCTGGCCTTAATAAATACAGACACTAAAATATTTTAATTGTTTAAGATATTTTAGTGTACGTTTTGATTATGGTCATAAACTCATTACAATTACACCATACGAATTGTTTTGTCGAAAAATCGCCTAATACTCCCGTGGCATTACAACACTTCGTGTACCATGTAAATACGTAGTGGGGTGAGAAAGTAAAAACAGTGTTTAGGGAATGTAATGTAGGGCAATATTTAAAAAAAACTCATTGTAACACTTTGCATCCGCATTTGCAACCCGTTGACTTCTTGATGGCCGGTCGGGCAGTGAGAATATAAACAGTTGGTTGAGGACACTTGCTGTTTGCTTCGACGAGACAAGCCCCCTCCGGACTAAGCTGTTGATTCTCAACTCGAATAGGAGAGTTTTGGAAGTTCAGTGATAAAAACTGAATTTTTAAATTGATATCGACTTGCTAGTGAATTTACAGACACTGAAAAATTCTATCACGTCCCCGAGGTTGTTGCTCAATCTCAGGTATGATCAGTTTATGATCAGAACGTGACGAGTGTCTGGTATGCGTTGAGTAAGAAGCAGATAGGATGTAGGCAATTTTAATGAGTAAACAATTTGTAACACAGTATGGCGATGGTCCTCGGTTGAGATGGTGCCCCCTGGCGGAGATGCCGAGAGGAAGAAAACCCTGCCAGCCGACGTGTAGATCGAAGCCGAAACTCCTCTTCGACTGGGAAAGGAAAAAAGCCACCTTCGTTCTTTTAAGATGACTACACTTACGAAGTATTTACCATAAGAGATGGAAAACGCAAAATAACCAATCGGTTATGTAATGAAGATCAATATTATATACCATATAATCGGAAGTGTAATAATAGTGCGAAAGAGAAATGTGGTGGGGTTCACCCCTGTCGGGCGCTGTGCTGGGGCCATCCGAGTGCCACAGCCGCAGCCGCTGGGGCGGCTGTCGGGGCGGCGCGTGGCGCTGCCGGCGGCGCGCCGGCTTGGGTTGACGCCCTCTTGGCCCACGCGTCGCCGCCTCCCCCCCTCCATCCACCCCTCCCCCTCCCTCTCCCCTCCCCTCCCGGCCATGAGGCGGCACGCGTGGCTCCCCGGCCCTGCTCTGCTCTGGAGGCGCCGGCGCCCCCGATCGATGGCAGGCGGCGTGGCGCGGAGCGGAGGGGCGGGGCGGGGCGGGGCGCGGCGCAGTGCCACGCCGCGCCGGCGACCCTTCTCGGCCAGCGCGCTGCGCCGCCCCGCCGCCGCCGCCGCCGCCGCCGAGAGCGCAAGTGGAAGGATGCTGGACTCGCGCGCTCTTTGGCACCGCGGAGCGAAGGAAGGTTGTGTCTTCCCCGAAGCAGGTTAAGAGTTTATTCCCACTCTGTTTTTATACAGACAACGGATGTTGATGCTGCGGTGGAAACCTGTTGAAACTGCTATCTTTACTAGAACCACGAGGCCGCCTCCACTAACGGCCATTTTGTCGTGGACCCAATCCATTTTTCCATAAGACACTTGTAAATAGTCTTTGTTCTACTCGCTCTCTCAGACGCGCATTCAGCGACCATGTATATTCCGTTCATTAACCTGTATTAGACGATATCGCTCTCATTTTGCAAATGAGAAACCGTGACGCTATGAAAAACGCAAGATCAGTGGAGATTACTGTTCATTCAGAGCATTCCAGCGTCTCTGCGCTTTATCGTGGCTTACAAAACTTGTATCTACAATTTCCTATTGTTGAACTCTCTGTTAACAATGAAGGTTTTCATTCCCGCTCTGGAGTTTCTTAAAGACTTGAATTACAGCTTGAAGCCTTGTTGGGAATTAAGTTTAGGAATAGGAAGAAACAAACGTTGATACTAGAAAAAATGGTGTAAAAATAAATTATTTTGAAATCAAGTTGTTTAAATGCTCAACAACAACAAATTTCCAATATTTTGTGGTTTAAAGTGTAAAAGAATATGATAATAAGCAGTGGCTACCTACTTTCATTGCAAATAGCAAAATTAGACCGAATGTCTACATTCTCAAAACCTGTTTTCAACCAACCAAACGGTATGTTTTCTCCGAAACCGACTCTGCATAAGAGATGTATCACTGTATATCCATTATAAACAATTCCTCAAAAATCTCTCTTACAGACATGAGTTTTTATTCGGCTCGGGACTCGGCTGCCGCCATCCGCACCGCTTGGCGCCGCCTCGTGTTCCTGGGAAGGGACAGGCGTCCCCAGAGGAGGCACTTCCACTGCGTGGACGAAGAATCAAACAGTCTATTTCTAGGTTCTGTTCCATACACTCTTACATTGAAAATATTGTTTGAATTGTTGAAAGAAGTTTTTTTTTTCCCTTTTGATTAATATGAAAAAACGGTGTAAAACCAATAATAGTATCTGTGCTACAATTTGAGATTATAGATGAATCCACATATGTACGCTAATAAGCCAACGCACCGGCGAAGATGAGATTTCTATAGATAAAGCAGATATAGAGATTGCATGAAATTAAACAATATTATGCTTAAACGAATTTTGGATTCGCTATCAAATTTTCAAAACCGACGTTACTAGCCTGTGCTAAACATTGTGTTATTTTATTTTTTTTATTTCGAAAACGTATGCTGTGTTCTATTAGCGTATTGAAAGTGATTTTTTAGTTTCATTATAGCGCAAGTGCGCGTGTGAATTTGTAGCTACTCGTTTTCCTCAATAAATCATTGTGTCAACCGATCAGTCAGCGTAATTAAACCAACACAGTCAATGACTCTTCTAACGGTAATTTCCATTTTCTCTTTTCCTGCTTCTGTGAGGTATCGGTGAGTAATCGCTTCCGGGTGCATCTACTTCACAGGATATTTGTTCCGAAATGGTAGTGCATGTTACATCCCTCGAGGGGGCGGTGTTCCTCCCCCGATGGAACGTGAGATCCTACCTATACGTCGACTTACGGGTTTTCCACGTCCAGGTTACCCATTCCCAGTGGGACATAGGTCTAACCGAGACAAGTTAAAGAGAGAGTACTGTAAGAAGGAACCTCTTGGACAACTAATTCTTGGTCACCGATGACAAACAGATTATGTACGTGCACTCATTTTGTGAGTCTGTTCGCAGCTTACACGTCAAGATCCGTCAGGTATTCTTCTTGCGATGGCAGTTTGCAAGATTCTCGTATGAGGCTCCGTGATGAATGCGTGACTGCGATGACGCCTCGGCCCAGTGCCCACACCCAGATTTCATAGGAATGCTGCATAACGATGTTTGGAGCAGACCGTGAAACTCCGTGCACTTTCCTTTTCGGAGTGGACGTTGCACTATGGAACCAGGATCAACGACTGAACTGTCACCACTGCAGGGAAACTTTCGGGGGCATTCATGCTTGGTTCAGGTTTGAATTTGCGATGAGATGTTATCACCGTAGAGACATTAATAGTGAGTGCAAGTTTTTAGGAATCCATTTAATTATTTGGCGTTTCTCAGTTTTGAACATTGGACATGGATTCAATTTTTGAACATTTTTTATCACCGTGGGATACAATCGGGATCCCGATCCAATAATAGAGTTTACACACAAAGCTGAGAAAATAGTAGAGAGAATGCATGGACAAGTAATAGCAAGCAAACAACTGCTGTGTTTGACGTAAGGTTAGCTAAATAATAAGATTAATTAATCATGACGTCACAATCTTGATGTAGAATATAAATAAAAAATGGTACACAAACTATCAATCAGATATCACAAACTAAAATGGATTCCCGTTCCATTACGAGGGATATAAAACGTTTAACAGCATTGCAACGTTTAATGTACACTACCCAATGGTCAAATAATTATTCAAAGATTAACTCAACACTTAGCAATTAAAGCTGCAATTTTGCAAACGTGAGAATGTTCAAGCTTTTCAAACTCTTGTCAAAAATTGACAGAGTGTCAAAATTTGACACTCGCAATTAATAAACGTCGATAAGAGAAACTCAACAGAGGATGCCCACTCCACTGCTTGTCTCACCGACCCACCCTCAAAAAAAAGCAAAGAAATAGGACAAACATTTTATCAGGTGCTCGCAGTAACTCCACCTTTTATTCCTACGGGGCGCTTTCTCGTCCGCGCCAAATTTTTACGAGCCTCGCAAAAATTCATTGGGCCGCGGTCCCTGCGGGGAATTTAAAATTAATGTTATCAGTAGATCAGCGTTATTAAACAAGTTTTCGGCGTAATTATATTTAGGCAGATAACATTTTACTTCGCGTCCGCTCGAGCGTTTAGCGCGTCAACGTGCGCGTCGGCGTTCGCGGGCGGCCCAGGCCTCCACGCCGCGCCGCGCGATCAATCTTTACTGTCAGGGAGACGGCGCTTTTACGGGGCGTCGCAGATTGACTGTGATCCTTCACGTCCTCCGCTTACGAAACACTCGCACCCGGACGCCCGGCCGTCGGCTGTTTACCAGCCCTCAGAGAGGAGAGGCTAGACGAGGAGACTGCAGACACGCCAAGCAGCGTCGAAGAGGCGGGGGTGACTGTGACGAGGCTGCCGAAGTGTTCTCTGTGTGACATAACGGCTCCGCGCGGCAACTTCTGAAACCCTTGAAGAGGTACAGGTCTTCCGCAAGTCCTGCACCATCAGACTCAGTGTTGAGGTCTTGCGATGCAGTATACCGATAGATCCCTGACCGAAGTGTGGAGACAAATGGAAGACACATGGTCTGTCCAAATTTAGTGTCAAATTTTATGATGACCCCATAACATTTTGTAACTCCTGATCCGTTACATTTTGCTCCTTTTTGACATTTTCATGTACCCCCTCAGAGAAGACAGACAAAGGTGCGGCAAATACTCGAAAGAACTTGATGATGTTGGGCTGCCGCACTCTCTTCTGTGGCGTAACGGTTCCAAATACGAAACTCTTGAAGAGGTACATCTCTTTAGCAAGTCCTATATATTCAAATTCAGTGTTCTTTTAAAATCATGCGTTGTAATATATCGATAAGTCACTGTTCAATGTATGGTTAGAGATGCGTGGTCTATCTAGATGTATTCGACTCCATAAAATCTTGACATTCCTGACCGTTACATTTTGTCAGTTTTCAAGCGGCCAAGGATATGGCCAACGTTAAGAGAGAAGAGACAAAGAGGCTGCAGTGAAGTCAAGGAACGCGAAGAGTCTTTGCAAAGGCTGCTGCAGTCTCCTTTGTGACATAACGGCTCGATACAAGTGTTTACAAAGCTCAGTTTCACGAAAGACACTACGATGAGCTCATCAGTTGAAGATGAGCCAGGTGTGAAAACAAATCCTGTTTCTCCACACTCATAATGCTTCTGTCAGGTGTTGACCAGCAGAAGGACACTTCAGAAGCCAAGGAACATCGAGGAGGTGTGAGTGCTTTCGCTGAAGTCGTAACTGTATTGGGGAGAAGAATTCAGGCTAGTTGGCGCGGTAAAAGGGAAAGTTAAGTTTTCATGAAAAACGCGTGTTGTGCTTTTTGGAGTTTCTACTCCTGCAGAATAACTACTACACCATATTCAGATGCCTGCTGTCATGCATCATGTGATGCACATATCGAGAAATCACCACCCGCCGTGTGGTGAGAACTTCCTGAGAGGATGCGTAGTTTGTCCAGTTTGGTCGGGTTCGCAAAATGTTATTCACGTTCCGCGATATGTTGACTTTTTCCGTACATTTGACACGGAATATAAACATGGTAGCAGGCTGAAGAGAAACCAGAAGGAGACTCGGGGAGCCAAAGAGCGCCGCCAACGAATGAGGCTTTGGCCGAGGGCATTGGTGTTGCAGTTACCTCAGTGACGAACTACCTCGAGACAGCGGGTGTAACGATTAGATAAGAAGTCAACGATCAATCATTTCGCCCATTCTCGGTAACATGTTTGCCTCTTTTCTCAAGGTTTCCTACTCACGAAGTAAGGGCTTCCGTGGCAATGCGTATTTAGAGAACAGTTTCTTTGCGATCATAGACGTTTAATCTCGTTCATGATTTCTCTACATTACACGTGATTCGATTACTTTGATTTAATTAATAAAAATGGTATAGACATGCGGGGAGTATTATAATCTACGCACGTTTTTTGAGGTCCAGATTCTCTTCCCCTCCCCCTTTTAGGTATAGTTGATTGACGAATGTAAGTACCAACAAAGCGATGTTAGCAAAAATTTGAAAACCATGTTCGCTCTTGTGTTGTAGAAAATTTATTTGTATCGGTACATGAATTACAATGTGCTCTCTCATCTTACTACGTTTACGTAGTAAATGGAAATCATTGTAATGCTGCGGAGGAAATCTGCGATATTTCGACAGGAGAAACTCTTGTGGGCTGCCCCTGCCCCTGGTAGCGAAAAAATCTTCTTCTCGCGTGTAGTAATTACTTTCTTTACCACGTTCTGTCGTCACATTTTTTGCAGAATGCTTATCACACAGTCCGTCTGGGGTCAACGAAAGCGACTTTATTAATTATCTCTAAAATTGATATTCCGCAATCGATCTGTACAAACTCAAGGCCTTGCGAGTTTGACCGAATATTTTGAGTTTTAACGAACTTTACTTAAAGCCTCAACAACATTTTCAAATTTTATTGAGAATTTTCTCCTCGGATAGCATAAAGGACACATTGAATTATTCAAATTTGTTTGAAATCTTCCTACAACTACAGAATTGAGAGATGGAGATTTTTTCCTTAATAAAATGTGTTGTTCAAAGATAGATATTGAAATAAGTGCACGTACAAGTTTTGGAAAATACGCGTTGTTTTAGCGTGATTTTGCCTGGAATATACACAATTTTTAAACAATTATTTTCTGCAATTGGCTCTAATTATAGTTAATAAATAATTATTTTATATATTTATATTATTTTAAATAAAAATATATTTAAATAATTATTTTTCATAATGTAGTTTCAAAGGATGGTAAAAAAGATGTGATGGTCCGTTTCCGGCGAACTCTCTCTCTCCCTATAAAGTTTCAGTAAATTGCAATATAAAAATAAAAATAAAAATATTGTACAAAGTGCAATATTGATTTCAACTGAATTTGAAGTACAATATTTTTTTAATAAAATCTGTTCAACAATATTAGATCTTTGAAAACGGTCTTGTACATTTTTTTTTAATAGGGAGGGAGTAGTTTCAGCGCACAACAGTGTGTCTAACATACGCACATGTTTTCTTTCCTTCTCCTGATAAAATACTCTGAGTACATAATATGAGCAAGAAACTATAAACATCAATGCTTCTTCTTTCTTTATTGTACATGATGTAACTTAACCTTACCTTTTTATTGGGAGTCAGACGTACACGATAGGGAGTGACAATGAAAATATAAAGACAATACACGTCTTTGCTTCAAACGTTTTGCAGCCCGTGCGCTTACACTGAAGCACTACATATGGAGAAGACGTATAACGTCTTCCCCCTTCGCCGCAAGGCACGGCACTCTCCCGGGCGCGGTTCCCGTGCGCCCACGCGGGCTGCAGGTGCGGAGCGGGGCAGCGGGGACCGGGCGGACGGGCGCGCTGATTGGGCGATTGAGGGCAAGTGGGCCGCGCGCCGAGCGGTAATTGGTCGTTGCGGGGTAATAGTCCGCGCCCCGCTCGGGAAACGAGCCGCGCAGCCACCGAGCCATCCAACGCACGGCGGGCGCGCGCGCGCGCGGGCGGGCGGGACGTATCCCATTTGCATCCGACTTGCGCTCGACTTTTCTTAGGCCTTTTACCTTCGTCCTCAAAAAGGCATAACCCGATTGCATCCTGCGCTTCTTAGGCCTTTTAACTTCGTCCTCAAAAAGGCATATACCCGATTGCATCCTCCGCTCGACGTTTCTTAGGGCTTTTACCTTCGTCCTCAAAAAGGCAAACCCGATTGCATCCTGCGCTCGAATTTTCTTAGGTCTTTTACCTACATCTTCAAAAAGGCATATCGCGATTGCATCCTGTAGTGTTTTCCTCTTGAATACAAGGAAGAGCTTGTCCAGGTATCAGAGAATCAAAAACGCTTTCTTGTTTGAAAAATAGACAGAAAAGTGACCCTTTAAACTCATTATGCTCGCACATTACTATGTTAATATTCTTTTCTTTGTTGTGGTTAGATAGAGTAAGGGAAGATTTTGGTATTGAAGTATATGGAAACTTGTTTTTTTTATTGAAACTAATTTGTACGTATACTGCGTGTTGCTCTTGGGAGGAGAGTCAATTCGGTCTCTTAAAAGAGGGTACGTTCAGCACGGAATCAAAGACAGGGCAATGATATACAGGAGCCAGACAAGCTGCAACTCACGAGACACTCACACTGAATGCTTTTGAGTGGTAGATAGCGTTTGTGGCAGAGCCGACACCACTGAGAGGTCAGACAACCCACATTGAAATTTGGAGAAGACATAAATCATGATCTGCCTTGAGGGACTGGATAACTGCAATTACCCGAGACGCATCAAAATATGATTCGCAGTCCATGGATGTTATTTAAAAGTGGTGAATCATTCCTTGTAACGACTACGAAATGTTAATGTTTCTTATTATGTAAATTAAATGATAAATTCACGTTTTTGTTTATTTAAAATTAAAGAAACGAAAGTCTCATTGTGTTTCGAAAATTACAGTCACACTAAAAGAAATATATTCGAAAATCGCAATAAAAGCACAGACAAACTTTAGTAGCTTCGGTTTGTAAATGAATGTGTGGGCGATACCGGATCGGAACATGTGTGTTACAGAGTGAATGAGTAAACTAACTCAACGCTTATTAATGGTCTCCGTGTGTAGGATTTCCATCGGGTTATGTGGAGGTCGGCAAACCCAATTTTTGAATTTATTGTTTGAATTTGTTGAAAGAAGTTTTTTTCCCTTTTTGATAATTGAAAACGGTTTAAACAATAATAGTATCTGGTTACAATTTGAGATTAAGATGACATCCATATGTAGCTATAAGCCAAGCACGGCGAGATGAGATTCTTATAGATAAGCAGATATAGAGATTGCATGAAATTAAACAATATTATGCTTAACGAATTTTGATTGCTTCCATTTTCAAAACCGACGTTACTAGCCTGTGCTAACATTGTGTATTTTATTTTTTTTATTCGAAAACGTATGCTGTGTTCTATAGCGTATTGAAAGTGATTTTTTTAGTTTTCATATAGCCGCAAGTGCGCGTGTGAATTGTAACTACTTCGTTTTCCTCAATAAATCATTTGTGTCAAACCGATCAGTCAGCGTATTAAACAACAGTCATGACTCTTCTAACGGGTAATCTCCATTTTCTCTTTCCTGCTTCTGTGAAGGTATGGTGAGTAATCGCTTCGGGGTGCTCTCTTACAGGATATTTGTTCGCAAATGTAGTGATGTTTACATCCTCGAGGGGGGCGGTGTTTCTCCCGATGGAAGGTGAAGATCTAACTAGTGTGTGTGGTTTTCAAGTCAGGTTTACCATTCAGTGGGACCATAGGTCTAACCGAGACAAGCTTAAAAGAGAGAGTACATGTAAGAAGGAACTTCTTTGGACAACTAATTCTTGGTCACCGATGACAACGATTATGTACGTGCACTCATTTTTGGTGAGTTCTGTTTCCAGCATTTTTTTTTTTTTTAACCACTTTTTTTTTTTAACACGTCAGATCGTCAGGTATTCTTCTTGGATGGCAGTTTGCAAGATTCTCGTATGAGGCTCCGTGATGATGCGTGGACTGCGATGAGGCATCGGCGTGCCACACCAGATTTATAGAATGCTGGATAACGATGTTTGGAGGCAGAACGTGAATACTCCGTGCACTTTCTTTTCGGAGTGGATCGTTGCACTTAGGGAACCAGGATAACGACTGAACTGTCACATGCAGGGAACTTTCGGGGGCATTCATGCTTGGTTCAGGTTTTGAATTTGCGATGAGATGTTATCAACCGTAGAGACATTAATAGTGAGTGCAAGTTTTTAGGAATCTTTAATTATTTTGGCGTTTTCTCAGTTTTTTGACATTGGGACATGGATTCAATTTGAACATTTTTTATCACCGGTGGGATACAATGGGATCCGATCCATAATAGAGTTTTACACCAAAGCTGGAAAATAGTAAGAGAAGAATGCATGGACAAGTAATAGCAAGGCAAACAACTGCTGTGTTTGACGTAAGGTTAGCTAAATAATAAGATTATTAATCATGAGTCAATCTTTTGATGTAGATATAACATAAAAATGGTACACAACTTCATCAATATCACAAACTAAAATGGATTCCCGTTCCATCACGAGGGATATAAACCGGTTTTAACAGCATTGCAACGTTTAATGTACACTACCAATGGTCAAATATTATTCATAGATTAATCACATTAGCAATAAAGCTGCAATTTTTGCAAACGTGAAATGTTTCAAGCTTTTCAACTTTGTCAAAAATTGACGAGTGTAAAATTTGACACTCGCTTAATAAACGTCGTAAGAGAAACTCAACAGAGATGCCACTCCACTGTTGTCTCACCGACACCTCAAAAAAAGCAAAGAAATGGACAACATTTTTATAGGTGCTCGCAGTAACTCCACTTTTCTTCCTAAGGGCGTTTTCTCGTCGCGCCAAATTTTTACGGAGCCTCGCAAATTTCATTTGGGGGCCGCGGTTCCCTGCGGGGAATTTAAAATTTATGTATAGTAGATCAGCGTATAAACAAGTTTTCGGCGTAATTATTTTAGCAGATAACATTTTTACTTCCGGCGTCGCTCGAGCGTTTAGCGGTCACGTCTTGCGCGTCGGCGTTTCGCGGGGGCCCGCCTCCCCCGACGCGCGCGATCAATTTTACTGTCAGGGAGACGGCGCTTTACGGGCGTCGCAGATGACTGTGATCTTCACGTCTCTGCTTACGAAACACTCGCACCGGACGCCCGCGTCGGTGTTTTAACCAGCGCTAGAGAGGAGAGCTGACGAGGAGACTGCGACACGCAAGCAGCGTCGAGAGCGGGGGTGACTGTACGAGGCTGCCGAAGGTGTTCTCTGTGTGACATTAAGCCGCGCGGCAACTTCTTTTTCGAAAACCTGAGAGGTACAGGTCTTCCAGTCTGCACATCAGACTCAGTGTTGAGGTCTTGCGATGCAGGTAATACGATAGATCTGCGAAAGTGTGGAGCAAATGGAAGACACTGGTCTGTCCAATTTAGTGTCAAATTTTATGATGCCCATAAACATTTTTGTAACTCTGATCCGTTACATTTTGCTCCTTTTTGACATTTTCATTACCCCTCAGAGAAGAAGACAAAGGTGCGGGAATACTCGAAAGAACTTGATGTTTTGGGCTGCCGCACCTCTTAATTGGGTAACGGTTCTCAATACGAAACTTTTGAAGAGTAGCATCTCTTTAGCAAGTCGATATATCTCAATTCAGTGTTCTTTTAAAATCATGGCGTTGTATATATCGATAAGTGCACTGTTCAATGTATGGTTAGAGATGCGTGGTCTATCTAAGATGTATTCGACTCATAAAATCTTGACATTCCTGCGGTTACATTTTGTCAGGTTTTCAAGCGGCCAAGGATATGGCCACGTTAAGAGAGAAGAGACAAAGAGGTGCAGTGAATTTCAAGGACGCGAAAGGTTTTTTGCAAATGGTGTGCTAGTTCTCCTTTTTTGTGACATAAAGCTCGATCCAAGTTGTTTACAAAGCTCATTTCACGAAAACACCAGATGAGGCTCATCATTGAGATGAGCAGGTGTGAAAACAATCCTGTTTTCCACCTCATATGCTCTGTCAGGTGTTTTGACAGCAGAGGACACTTAGAACCCAGGAATCGAGGAGTGTGAGTGCTTTCTGAAGTCGTACTGTATTGGGATAAGAATTCAGGCTAGTTTGGCGCGGTAAAAGGGAAAGGTTAAGTTTCTACGAAAAGGTGTTGTTGCTTTTTGGAGTTTCTTATCCTGCAAGGAAAATATACACAATTTAGATGCTGCTTGGTCATGCATCATTTGGATGCACATATGAGAAATACACCGCGTGTGGGTGAGACTTCTGAGAGGATGCGTATGTTTGTTCGTTTGGTCGGGTTCGCAAATGTTATTCAGTTCCGATTGTTACTTTTCGTACATTTGACACGAATATAAGCTGGTAGCAGGCTGAAGAAGAACCAGAAGGAGACTCGGGAGCCAAAGAGGCCGCCAACGAATTGAGGCTTTGGCAGAGGGCATTGTGTTGCAGTTACCTCAGTGCGAACTACCTCGGAGACAGCGGGGTGTGATTAGATAAGAAGTCAACGATCAATCATTTTCGGGGCCCATTCTCGTAACATGTTTGCCTCTTTTCTCAGTTTCCTACTCACGAAGTAAGGCTTCCGTGCAATGCGTTTCGAGAAAGTTTTTGCGATCAATAGACGTTTAATCTCGTTCATGATTTCTCTATTACACGTGATTCGATTTTTGATTTAATTATAAAATGGTGATATGACATGCGGGAGTATTAAATCTACGCACGTTTTTTTGAGGTCCAGATTCTCTTCCCTCCCTTTTAGGTATAGTTGATTGACGAATGTAGTACCTAACAAAGCGATGTTTAGGCAAAATTTTGAACACCATTTGCTCTTGTGTTGTGAAAATTTAAATTTGTATCGGTACATGGAATTACAATGTGCTTTCATCTTTACTACGTTACGTAGTAAAATGAACATTGTATGCTGCGGAGGAAAATCTGCGATATTTCGCAGAGAAACTCATGTTGGCTGCCCTGGTAGCGAAAAATCTTCTTCTCGCGTGTAGTATTACTTTCTTTACCACGTTTTGTGTCACATTTTTTGAGAATGCTTTCACACAGTCGTCTGGGGTCAACGAAAGCGACTTATTATTATCTCTAAAATTGATATTCCGCAATCGATCTGGGTACAAACTCAAGGCCTTTGGCGAGTTTGACCGAATATTTTGAGTTTTAACGAACTTTACTTAAGACTCACATTTTTCATTTTATTGGAATTTTTCCTCGATACTAAAGACACTTTGAATTATCAATTTGTTTTTGATAATCCTTCCTACAACTACAGAATTGAGAAGATGGAGATTTTTTTCCTAATAAAATGTGTTGTTTCACAGATAGATATTGAAATAAGTGCAGCGTCAAGTTTTGGAAATACGCGTTGTTTTAGTGTGATTTTTGCTGGAATATACACAATTTTTAAACAATTATTTTTCTGCAATGGTCTAATTATAATTAAATAAATAATTATTTTATATATTTATATTATTTAAATTCAAAATATATTTAAAATAATTATTTTTCATAATGGTAGTTTCAAGGGATGGTTAAAAAAGATGTTGATCGGGTCCGGTTTTCCGGCGACTCTTCTCTCGTCCCTATAAAGTTTCAGTAAATTGCAATATAAAAATAACAATAAAAATATTACAATGCAATATTGATTTAATGAATTTGGAAGTTACAATTATGTTTTTTAATAAAAATCTGTTAACAATATTAGATCTTTGAAAAGGTTTTGTACATTTTTTTTTTAATTAGGGAGGAGTTATTTTTCACGCAAAAGTTGTGTCTAACATACGCACATGTTTCTTCCTTCCTCCTGATAAAATATCTGAGTACATATATGGCAAGAAACTATAAACATCATGCTTCTTCTTCCTTTATTGCAGCAATGATGTAACTTACCTTACCTTTTTTATTGGGAGTCAGACGTACACGATAGGGAGTTGACAATGAAAATATAAAGACAATCACGTCTTTGCTTCAACTCGTTTTGGGCAGCGTGCGCTACACTGAAGCACTACTATGGAGAAGAGTATAACGTCTCGCCCCTTCGCCGCAGGCAACGGCACTTCCGGGCGCGGTTCCCGTGCGCTCACGCGGCTGCAGGTGCGGGAGCGGGGCAGGGGGGACCGGGGCGGACGGGCGCTGGGATTGGGCGATTGGGGGCAAGTGGCCGCGCGCGAGCGTAATTGGTCGTTTGCGGGTAAGTAGCCGCGCCGCTCGAAATCGAGCCGCGCAGCCACGAGGCATCCAACGCACGGCGGCGCGCGCGCGCGCGCAAGGCGGGACGCATGCCCATTTTGCATCCGACTTGCGCTCGACTTTTCTTAGGCCCTTTTACTTCGTCCTCAAAAAGGCATAACCCATTGGATCCTGCGCTTCTTAGGCTTTTACCTTGTCCTCAAAAAGGCATAACCCATTTGCATCTGCGCTTCTTAGACCTTTAACTTCGTCTCAAAAGCATACCGATTGGGCATTCCTGCGCTTCTTAGGCTTTACTTCGGTCCTCAAAAAGGCATAACCGATTGCATCCTGCGCTTCTAGACCTTTACCTTCGTCCTCAAAAGCATAACCCGGATTGCATCCGTGGCTTCTTAGACCTTTACTTCGTCTCAAAAGTCTAACCCGATTGCATCCTGCGCTCTTAACTTTTCCTTCGTCCTCAAAAAGGATAACCGATTGCATCCTGGCGCTTCTTTAGACTTTTTAACTTCGTCCTCAAACAGGCATAACCCGATGCATCCTGCGCTTCTAGACCTTACCTTCGTCTCAAAAGGCATAACGATTGCATCCTGCGCTTCTTAGACTCTTACCTTCGTCTGAAAAAGGCTTAAACCCGAATGCATCTGCGCTTTCTAAGGCCTTTTTTTACCTTCGTCTCCAAAAAAAAAGGCCATAAACCGTTGCATCCTGCGCTTTTAGACCTTTTACCTTCGTCTCAAAGCATAACCGATGCATCCTGGGCGCCTTCTTAGACTTTAACTTCGTCTCAAAAGGCATAACCGATTTTGCATCCTCGCTTCTTAGACACTTTCCTTCGTCCTCAAAGGCATACCCGATGCATCTGCGCTTCTTAGACCGTTTACCTTCATTCTGTCCATCAAAAAGGCATCAACGCCGATTGCATCTGCGCTTCTATAGACCCTTTACCTTCGTCTCAAAAAGGCATAACCCGATTGCATCCTGCGCTTCTTAGACTCTTAACTTCGTCCTCAAAAGGCTAAACCCTATATAACTTAAGTAGTAAATTTGATTGCAGTCTGCCGCTTCTAGACCTTTTTTTAACTTCGTCTCAAAAGGCATAACCCGATTGCAATCCGGGGCGCTTCTTAGACGCCTTTACTTCGTCTCAAAGGCATAACCCGATTTGGCATCCTGGCGCTTCTTGACTCTTTTCCTTCGTCCTGGAAAAAAGGGTTAAACCGGATGCATTCTGCGCTTTTCTTTAGGCATTTTACGTTCGTCCTTCGAAAAAAAAAAAGGCATAACCCGATTGATCCTGCGCTTTTAGACCTTTTAACTTCGTCGCTCAAAGGCATAACGCCGATTGCTCCTGCGCTTCTTAGACCTTTTAACTTCGTCTCAAAAAGGCATAACCGATTGCATCTGCGCTTCAGGGGGGGGGGGGGGGGGGGGGGGGGGGGAGAACTTTTTACTTTCGTCCTCAAAGGCTAACCGATTGCATCTGCGCTTCTTAGACTTTTACTTTCGTCCTGAAAAGGCTGTAAACGATTGCATCCTGCGCTTCTTAGGCCTTTTACGTTCGTCTCAAAAGGATAACCCGATTGCATCTGCGCCTTCTTAGACTTTTAACTTCGTTCCTCAAAAGGCATAACCCGATTGCATCTGCGCTTTTTTGAGGGACCTTTTACCTTCGGTTCCTCAAAGGCATACCGATTGGCACTCCTTGCGCTTCTTAGACTCTTTTACCTTCGTCTGAAAAGGTTAACCCGATTGCATCCTGCGCTTCTTAGGCCTTTTACGTTCGTCCTTCAAAAGGCATAACGATTGCATCCTGCGCTTCTTAGACTTTTACCTTCGTCCTCAAAGGCATATAACCCGATTGCATCCTGCGCTTTTAGACTTTTAACTTCGTCCTCAAAAAGGGCATAACCGATTGGCATCTTGGCGCTTTTAGACCTTTACCTTCGTCCTCAAAAAGGCATAACCGATTGCATCCTGCGCTTCTTAGACTCTTTACTTTCGTCTCAAAAAGGCATAAACCCGATTGCATCCGCGCTATCTTTAGATTTTAAGCTTCGTCTCAAAAAGGCATATAAAACCGCGATTGCATTCCGCTCGACGTTCTAGGGCGTTTTACCTTCGTCCTCAAAAAGGCAGCCCGGATTTGGCATCCTGGGCGCTGAATTTTTTTAGTTCTTTTACCTACATCTTCAAAAGGCATATGGGCGGATTGGGCATCCTGGTAGTGGTTTTCCTCTTGATACAAGGAAGAGCTTGTCAGGTATAGAGATCAAAAACGCTTTCTTGGTTTGAAAAATAGACAGAAAAGTGACCCTTTAAAGCTCATTATGCTCGCACTTACTATTTAAATTGTCTTTTCTTTGTGTGGTTTTAGTAGAGTAAGGGAAGATTTTGGTATTTGAAGTAATATGGAAACTTGTTTTTTTTTATTGAAACTAATTTGTACGTATTACTGCGTGTTTGCCTCTTGGGCAGGAGAGTCATTCGGTCTCTAAAAGAGGGTACGTTCAGCACGGAATCAAAGACGGGCAATGATATACAGGAGCCAGAACAAGTGCAACTCACGAGCACACTCACACTGAATGCTTTTGAGTGGTAGATAGCGTTTGTGGGAGAGCGACACCACTGAGAGGTCAGACAACGACATTGATAATTTGGAGAAGACAATAATATGATTGCTTGAGGGACTGGATAACTGCAATTCCCGAGACGCATAAAATTGATTCGCAGTCCAATGGCTGTTTATTTAAAAGTGGGTAATCATTCCTTTGTAACGACTAGAAATGTTATGTTTTTATTATGTAAATTAAATGATAATTCACGTTTTTTGTTTATTTAAAATTAAAGAAGCACGTCTCATTTGTGGTTTCGAAAATTATCAGTCACAACTAAGAAATATAATTAGAAAATCGAATAAAAGCACAGACAAACTTTAGTAGTTCGGTTTGTCAATGAATGTGTGGGGATCCGAATCGGAAACATGTGTGTTACAGAGTGAATGAGTAAACTAACTCAACGCTTATTATGGTCCCGTGTGTGGATTTCATCGGTTATGTGGGTCGGCAAACCCAATTGTGCGTGGGCGGCGAGCGCAGCAAGCGACGGCGTGCGGGGGGGGAGGACGGTTGTATGTG
>BOPP01000024.1:11375604-11386240 GCA_017312745.1 Gryllus bimaculatus
CCCGCGCAGCACGTGCAACGCACCGAGCACGCCGCCGCGCCCCGCGAAACCAGGCTGCAGCGACGGTAAGCCAGCGCGCCCGCACGCGCGCCGCAGATAGCGCCGCGCCCTGGCCGCCCGCCAGAGAACACATCTTACGCGCCGCTGTCGCACTAATAGAGCTGGAGTTATTTGTTTAACCGCATGCCGCGCCACGCGCGCCTCATTGGAGTGAATGGCGGCTGCGGAAACCGCTACGACCAATATGCTCCTGCGGTTCGTGAATCTGGGCATGTGTTTCTTTCAGGTCGGTCAATCGTATGTTGCATTTTACAGATTGTATGGTGTGTTCGCCAGATAATTATTCCGAGTATAATCAGTGAAGCTCTTAGACTCTATCTCTCTGATGTATTTAAAATGAACTGCTCGCCGTGGATGAGTACATTTATAATAAATGGTAAGTTATTTGTAGCCCGTTTGTTGATTCGATTTAGTCAGACTTCTTTATTACTTTCGTTGGATCAAACAACTTCACTCTCATTGGTGTCTGTCAGTTCTGCCACCGATATCTAACCTTGTGGATAATACACGTTGGCTGTGCGTGATTTGATATTATTCGTTAATCCCTAGACACAACGCGCTGTTCTTGTGGAACGGATCTCTCTTTCAGAGACTTTCCTGCAGGCGCTCTTCAGCGGAGGCGACGTAAGTTTCCGTCGCAGTCAACGATTCTTCCTGGTCGCCTTAAAAACAACCTCTGGCAAGGTCAGAGAGTTTCACCACTAATTCGTTCACAATACAAAAATGACGTTTCCTGAAATAACATTGAAATTGCAATTTAACAACATTCATTCATTTTTGTATATTATTGCCGATAAAGAAAAATATTATTATACAATCAATCTTCTTTGTTTTAACGATAACATTAGCCCACTTTCCATGTTTATGATTCCTCCTTTCTACTCTTGTAGCAAAAAGAATGTTTTATAATGCTGCGGGAAAAATCGGAGATTTTTCGGCAAAAAAAGCTTATATTGTTGCCATGATATATAAAAAGTCGATAAAACTGGTTCCTGTATATAGTAAATTACATTCTTCAACACGTTGTATAGACAGAATTCACGTTTTGAGGGTCCTTTATGTCGAAAAAGCGATTGACGGCTGTCTCCCTGTCCGCTCGTCTGTCCGTCCGCTCATCCGACCGTTCGTGGTCAACGCTAGCGCCTGATCCATTTAAGTGAGTTTCTCCATAATTGATGCTTCCCAATCGATCTGAACGAAATCAAGTCACTGCTAGTCCGAAATGAATTCTTGGTGTTTGCGGGTACAGTCCGTGACGAACGTTTTCAAGTTTTCTCAGAATAAGCTCCAAATTTTTTGATTAAACAATATCAGTTTTAAAATATTTCATCTTTAAATGCGATCATGTATTTTTTTACGACTAACGAGTTTCCGCTTAATTTCCGAACGATGTTAATGTAGTGTATTAAATATAAGTTCTCAAAAACGCTACGAATTTTTTTCCATATTTTTTTTCGGAAGTTGATTAAAAGACGCTTAAAACTGATGCAGGTCGAATTTCCATTGAACTTCCTTAATTTACGAAAATTGCGAAAGTTTGAAATAATGCAAAAAAATTATGTGTGCACCACTTTTTTCGTTATTGCTGAGCATTTTCCCGCCAACTTCCGGGGCCCCTCGGTTCTGGTCGCCAGCAACCTCAAGGGCAAATGACGAGAGCTAGATTTAGATTTATTTAGTCACAAAACTGTAAAAATCGTGAGATTTGCAACATTTGAATTTTCGTTCTCGAGTTATAGAAAACTTATTTGCAACGATAAACTAATTGCATATTTGATTTTTTTTCACTGACAACGAAATTGTAACTCGCTCTTACCTCTTCTCCTAACACTACAAGCAAAAGGAGAGTTCAACAAAACGTGCGCATAGTGAAGTTACATTTACGTTCAGAAGTAAAACAAGAGGGCATCTCAGCATTTGCTCAGTGGACCAGGGAAACTGGACAAAAAACTGATCGAGGTGAGGGTCATTGACCCGGAAGCTGAAGTATATAATTTGTTACAAGCATATAAAAATATACAAAACCAATGTAAACTAATTCATTGTACGAGTATGTATCTGTATATCACTGTTTTGTTAAAATAAACATATTTTTAATAAGAAGTATAGTATCTAAATGTGTAGAAACAGCAGTTATGCAGCAGAAAATATTTTACTGTTAACTTAAATTTGTGTATCGACCTCAATTGTTTTATGTCATCTTACAATGCGTTGTAAAGTAACGTTCATGTGTTGTATGTGGATTTCTGGTAGTGAGCTGTTGATACTCACACTAGATGAACGTGATTTCGTCGACGTGTGTTGTAATTATTAATATCTGTATTGCATGAAAATATGTCCCCACCGTTAAGCTAGTCAGTTTTAATAAATATTACAGATTCTTAAATAGGCAAGGTAAAGGCAAGATTCAAAGCTTAATGAAGAGAGGTTTGCAGGGATCACGCGGATAGACTTTTTTCATTATTCGAATAATTTTCTTTTGCAATCTAATAGTCGGGGTACTACATGATGAGCTTTCCCAGAATGCTATGCCATATCTCAAGCGGGAATGCACATTTGCTAAGTAGTGTGAGCTGCATGAAGACTGACAGAATTTGAAAGATTTCTGAATGCGTAACAAAATGACCTTAATTTATTATTTAATTCTGTGATATGTATATTTTATTTGATATTTTCAATGGAGCATGCGATTGCTGATTTGAAATTCAAACATGCATTAAAACTGTTTTTCCTTCGTTAACTAATAATTTGGTTATTACAAAACCAATTTGAAACTTCTCAAATGGTGCTATTTATTGTTTCATTTTTGCAAAGAACATTCGTGTTGGCGGCAAACGTAACTGTTTTTGCGTTTTTAATAGACGAGGATCGTTTACATATAGCAAAAAGAGGATAGGACCTAAGATCGAACCTTGCGGGATTCCATATTCAATTGGTAAAGAATTGGAAAGATAAGTAAATAACTCCCCTCCCCCACCCCCCACACCGAGTTGGCGGGACCGGTCGCAGCCGCGAGCTCCACCGCTGTTTAGGAATAATTTCATGACGGCGCGCGCGGGGGCGGCGTTGGCAGCGGCGTCGGCCGCGGAAGCGAGTGGCCGCTAATGAAGCGCTTGTTCCGCTGGCCGCCGCAGTTAAACCGACGCTCCCCCCTCCCGCGCCCACTCCCTCTTCCACTCCCGCCTCCGCCTCCTCCGCCACGCGCGAGAGTGCGCGAATCTAGCGATGGAGAAATAGAGGGGGCTGTTCCTTATGTTGCACGAGCTGCAAGAAGATATAGTGCTTCTGATAGTACTCTGAGAGTGCTTGCAACACAGATACTGGACAGAATGTAGGTTGTAGGTTTGCTTGCTTGTAAATCTGCTTTACAAAATATGAATTTCGAAATTTAAATCATGAGAACCTCATGAAGTAAAATATCCGAAAAATATGGGAATGCTAAATTGAAAAGTTGAATGTTCTATATTATTGTTCAATCAAATTTCTTTCGTGTAATAGAAGAACAATGAACGAAAGAGTTTGTGAAGTATCAGTTGAGAACATCCGATATCAGCAACCTGTTGAATGTATTAATGATAATGAGGCTGTAAAAGTTTGCCGTTTGTGCTTTATGAATAAATCTACATGGGGTGATGGATTCTCTGTGCTTCTTAGCACTCGTGAAAGAATTTGCGTCTCTGTTATTGAATTCAATGTAATGATTCATAGGACCGATATTGGTCTAAATGGACCCTGAGACAACGAGTGAAAGCAACTGCTGCGAGAAAGCTATTAATGATTTAAAACTTTCTCTTTAACTATTAAGATTGTTTATAAATAGGAAAATCAGTCCCTCGTTGACATCATGTTTCTTTTCTCTTTAGAAGAACCCAGTACATAGTACAAACGTCTGAATAGTGTGACTCACCCAAGTAAACGGTCTGTGCATCGTCAAATGTTTATATTGCGTTTAGTTAATGTATACGTAGTCTGAAAGGAGTTGTCTCATTCCTTAAATAACTGGAATCGTTCTTCTACTTTTCTTCTTTTGCTTCTTACTACAGCTCTCTGTACCAGGCGTCAGATTATGCTAATTCAGCCTATTGATAAACACAGTGGAATATTATTTTTGTTCTGTTTCTGATTCAAAATGAAATTTATTAGTCGACAGCCTTGAGTCTGACAGTCAGCTCTGATGCATGTCTCACATTACGTGAGTATAATGTCGTCATTGGCAGCATTTATATGGTTGACTTGCTCACTTCCGTGTGTATCTCCTTCCCTTTCCTGCATACTGTAAGATCCTCGGAAACTACGTACTTCCTCGTGATTTCCGAAGGTGAATACTTGACATCGCAAGGGTTTCGAAGTTCCAACGTGCTTTCGAGGATTTGCAAACTGTTGCAAAGTAGTTCGGAAACTACTCTTTGAACGAGAGCACCGGGTGGAGGGTGGAGACGGAGCTGTGGCGGAGGTGACAGCCGCGGACGGAGATGGAGGCTCATTTGAAAAACAAACGAGGGGAGTCAAGGACAGCACAGTATTATTATTATTATTATTATTATTATTATTATTATTATTATTATTATTATTATTGACGTACAGGTTATTACTGACCACATTACACGATTAACGCGTGTAATTTTTCCAGAATCCGCATTACAGCTGTATCCCTTAGTACGACAATGTTGTTAAACCTTGAAGTGTGAATTATGGGATGATAGGATGATGATGAGGTGAAGAAACAATCACAAATACGACCATGTCTTCGCAGGACTCAACCTGCAGCCTCCTCGGCGCAGACGACTGGCGCAACCGTCTGCGCCACGGGGCCAAACATTATTATTATTATTATTATTATTATTATTATTATTATTATTATTATTAATAATAATAATAATAATAATAATATTATTAATATAAACGCATGTTACTATCGGTAAATCCTTTTCAGGATTTTTTTCTTATATTTCACTAATTTGCTGAGAGTTTAGTGCGAAGAAGAATTCTTTGGAATTTCAAGCAATACCCAGATGTCTAGCAAGAAAAAAGCGCTTTTTTCTTTGGTATAGATTACTCTACAGTGTTTATTCTTCACATATTCAAATATGTTTACTTGTTAACACACAATCAATACGAACTTGTGATGAGTGTGTGGGAATAAAAAAGTGTACGAAACAGTAGGAGGTGTTTAGTGAATACATTTTCGATTCTGAATGGTATCGCTGGCATGCATGAATAAGAGCTTAAGATTATTAGGCGTTCCTCCCCAAAAAATTCAAACCTTGCCTACAAATAAAATAATAATCACTCCACATATCAGACGAAAGAATATGTTACAATAAATTGGTAAGACAAACCAAACACATTAGAAATTAAAAAAAGGCTTGTTGCTGTACATATAATAAAGCAGGTTATTAAATTTGGTCGCTTAATGAACTTTAATCTCATTGTAGCATAAACTTGAGAAAGGTTTAATAAAAACAGAAAACTGGCTATTGTTGTTTTCTTTATTTGACCGAAACTTAAGATAATTTTTGCTTAAGACTCAAGGTCAAGGAAGTCATCGCATAAAATATAAACGAAACATTGTTGAATTTTTTTGTTTAACTTTCACAGTTTTACAGGAAATCATTCAATCAGGAAGGAATGTTTCGTCGTTTCATCATTTGCTGTACCTGAATCGCCCCATTTGTATATTTTTATTGACATTCGTTGTTTTGTCAGTTTTGTTTGAGCACAGATTTACTTCCGGAACTTTCTAACTAAATGTCACTTGGGGTTTGGAGATTACTTATTTTATTAATAATTGAACAGCAAAAATTCCTTGTAGTGTCGGTAGAACATGATTGTCGAGGGTGGTTTCAAAATTAATATTTAACAGGGCGCCTATGCAGGTATCGCGCTCCATAGAAAATAACACAGTTCTTTTTTCTATGTGACAGATGAAAACTTGCCTAGGTTTACATTTAGATTTATTTAGTCAAAAAACAGTAAAAGCATTGGCGTATGGGGAAGAAGGTCATCTGCGCAAGTTTTCTTGAGTTCCAGAATCCCTTCCCATCATTTTAACTATAAATAACAGAAAGCAAAACAAGGGACCATCTCAACATTTGCACAATGGATCAGGGATACTGGACAAAAACCTGATCGAAATGAGGGTGATTGACCCGGAAGCTGAAGTACATTAATTGTTACAAGGATATAAAAAAATTCCCAAAACAAATGTAAACTAATTCAATATATCACTGTTTTGTTCAAATAAACTATTTTTTTCTTTTTGATGATCAGTGTTTCATTGTGTAGGAAGAGTTATGCAGCAGAAAAGTTTTGCTTTTAACTTAAATTTGTGTACCGAATTCAATTGTTTAATGTCATCTGGCAGTGCGTTGTCAAGTAATGTGTATGTACTGTATGTGGGTTTCTGGAAGTCAGCTGTTGATACGAACACTTGATAACCGTGATTTCTACGACGTATGTTGTAATTATAAATATCAGTATTACATGAAAATGTATTCCCATCATTAAGTAAGTCAGTTTTGACAAATATTACAGATTCGTAAATAAATAGGCAAGGCGTATTTACCCCTTTACTTTGAATCACATGTGGTTGAATGAGTAGACAATTTAATTAATGTGGGAGACAAAAGAGGATTTAATATTGCCGAGCATTCATCCAGAGCACTTTGGTATATCACAAGTGTGACAAGGCACACTGACATGTGTACTCCCCAGGAAAGCAAGAGAAATCAAGTGAGATCAAAAATAAGGTTACATTTTCAACATCGTTACCTTGGTGTACGCAAGAAACATTTTCGAACTACAGGGAGACTGCGTTGAGAATGAGTAGTAATATTTACTCAAATGAGTACGAGACTGCAAAATAAATTAATACAGTAAGTTCCTTGGCGGCTTACGTTTTAAACCGCTCTCACACATCAAGTAAAATTGCCCCATTCTGCCTTAAACTATTCAACCGTTGTTTATTCCGGTGAGGACATCGAAGTTAATGACAGCATGCAAGTGGTAATGCATACAAAAAGCGCCGACGCCAGCCCGCAAGCCGGGCGGTCCAGCGCCGTGACGCGGCGCGGGGCGTGAAGCGGGACGACACGGCGCCGGCGCGACGCGTCCGCTCCTCTCGCCGGGCCATAAAGGGAGACAAATGGCGGGGCGGCGCGGAGTGCGTGACACGGGGTGGTGGGGGCGTTGGTGGAGGTGTGCGTGACATGGGGAGCTAGAATGGCGGCACCGGGGGAGGGGGTGGCAACGACGGGGGGGGGGCGGAGGTACGTTGTCTTTGGAGCCGTCGCGCACGTGTTCCGCACTTTGTACACAATGCCGAGCGAGGTAGTAAACAGCTGTAGCGCTGCAGCGGCGGTGTCACCTGCGACGGGCGTTTATTGCTCGCCGGCTCGCTGTTCCACTCCGCGGCCGCTGTGACGGGTCATTACCGCCGCGGCTTTGATCAGCTGTTCCTTTGCGGAGACCCCCCTGCTCGCTTTACTGACCGCCTGTGCCCATTGAGAGTAGCGGAGTTGTGGTTTAAGATGATATTCTGCTTGGAGAGTACAACCACACGTGTTGTTTTTACGTAACATTTTTTGCCGTAAAATATTACGTTTGCCATACCCCTAGTCTGAACATTCGTGTGAACTATGAATATTTTCTTGCCACATTTTAAGCTTGACAGTGTAAGCGCTTTTACCGTTTACACTGCTTTTAACAAATCTGTAGAAAGTTTTTCAGAAATCTTACATGACAGGTTATCATAAAAATACGGTTAAAATTGATGTTCTCATGTTACTCTGAGTAACAGAAATCGTAGAAACTAGATGATTTTTTAAAAAAAATGTTACCTACTGTTACCCACATGAAGCGCTAAAGATAGTCGCAAGTTGCAAAAGTGCACCATGTCAATAAATAATAATAGTTCGTAGATTAATAGGATTTTCTCTCCTTTTTTTCGAACTCCAACTGGTTGTTAAGGATAACGAACATAATTTTGAATTTATGAGATCGTCTAGCTATAGATTTCTTCGAGTTGTGGGAGATTTTATTTTGCAGTTGTGGGAGGATTGTTTAGCTCGAAAAAATAAAGATAGACCCTACAGTGCAGGGATTTCCAACGTAGTATCGACCTCCTGGGTGTCGATGTAATTTTAAAGGGTAAATGGCAGTGATGAAGAAGGGCTGTATTGGGGGTCTATATTCGCCCCGACGGCTCATCGGTATAATCAAGTTCCAAATTCCGTTAATTGCTACAAATAGGCGATAAAAAATAATTTTATTTTTTAGTGATACTTTATTATTTGTTATTGCCTTCGATATAGAGTTTGTTATAGGAACACCGCAATACTTTCCTGGGTCGAGAGTATCGTGGATACAAGCGAAATATAAAAGCAGTCGAATGATGCCACATATTCTTTTATGGAAGGAATTAAATAAAATTAAACCTTTGTGAAATTAGTCTGCGATATTGTAATAAAAACTTGACTGTAAAATTAAGAATGATACTAGTATAAAAATAAAACATGAATCTAAAGTGTCATTTTCTTTGAAAACTTTTATTCACATTCTTTCTTTAATTGATTTCTTAAGGTAATTTATGTGCAACTACTTATGCTAAGGTTATGTCGTATGCTGAATATTGTAGAAAGGTATTGAAGGTGATCGTTAAAGGAAACCATTGATTTAAAAAGGGCCGAGGGTTCGGAACACCTGCTTTAGAGACACATTCTCAGTTAAGATTTACCCTCACTAATCAACAGTACGAAATCCACTGTAACGTGCGCGTTCCACATCCGCGTGCCTCTGCCCTGAATTGCCGAGCGGCAGTCGTAAGCGCTCGCCCCGTGTCGTGTGCGCTTTCAAATCCGCGTGCGGCGTGCAGCTGCAACTGCGGCGGGCGGGGATGCTGCTCGTGATGAAGTTTTGATTACAAGACAGATTATTTTATTTACAGACTCTAGTTCCACAAAGGTTTGATTTTCCTTAATATGAATGAAGTTCTAAGAGCGGAACAAATAATAAATTATTAATAGGTTTTTGAAAACTTTTTATATATAGTTGTTTATGTGCAAAGCGTATTGAGGGTACTAAAGAGCGAGTGGTGACAAAGCTCGACACTCGACCTTTATTACCACTTTATTGCCCGAGGGCTTTTTGTCGCATGAGAGGTCTAGAACCAGTTAACGCTAGTGGTATATTTAAAATTTTGTTTTTTACAAGTTTTATGATTCAAAATTACTTATTTACTAATTTCTTTTTTGTTTGCCCTTTCATATTTTATTTGCCTTTTCATATTTCCCTCTAATAAGTCCCTCCATAAGAGAACATGAGGCATCATTCGACTGTTTTTAGATATCGCTCGTAACCACGACACGCTCGATCCAGAAAAATTAGATAGGGGCGGCGCGGTGGGGCGGGAGGTCCGCTCTGCTCGCGGATTTGCAATGGAAATGGGCCGTGCGCCCTCCCACCCCGTCGTGCGCGACTGCTCTAGGCCGCATCCCTCCCCTCACCCCCCACACACAAACACTCGTACACTTAGCGTGCGGAGGTAGGGGCAGAGGCGGAAATCCGCACCGTTTGATGCAGAAAGAATTTTGTATTGTGCATTGTTGGTGTATTTAGTTTTGTGATGTAATGAATTTTGCATTGTGTATAAAAGGTGACGTGACCTTAAGTTCACTATCTACTCATCGCCAGTAAATGTGAAATCATTCATTTCTTAAAAGTAATATTATTGAATGAAACTGCACATCGACGACTTCAAAGAACAATAATATTTGGTTTATGAGAGATATCCAAAATAATGAGAACCTCAAAATTGATGCCTCCAGAAATACATTTCCTTATTTTCTTAAAGAAGCTGCTTGCTAATATTTAATTGCATGAATAATTGCTTCGCCTAGTTCAGAAGTTTGAATGAAATGAATGAAATTGCCGCTCGTAAACCAACACTGGTCCTACTGCCCTATGAGGATATGCAGTGACAGAATATTCTCCTTACTATCTGATAGAAGCGCGGAACAAATTACAAATGGCTCGCAGTTGACAATTCGTTAAAGGAAACAATTTTAAGTTTCTCTGATAGTACTTTACTTAGTATATTAGCCTTACAAATGCGAGTGACGTGATGTAAACTACGACTTTACGAGTATCTGAAATTGCAATAAATGTTGACGAGGATTAATTAACGTCACAATTACCTACGGTTACCGTCGAGAACATCTCTCTCTCTCTTCTCTCTCTCTCTTCTCTCTCTCTCTCTCTCTCTCTCTCTCTCTCTCACCTCTCACGCTCTCTCTCTATCTCTCTCGCTCACGCGCTCTCTCTCGCGCTCTCTCGCGCTCACGCGCTCTCTCTCACGCTCTCTCTCACGCTCTCTCTCACGCTCTCTCTCTAGCTCTCTCTCTCTCGCCCCTCTCTCACGCTCTCTCTATCTATATCTCTCTCACCTCTCACGCTCTCTCTCTCTCTCGCTCACGCGCTCTCTCTCTCACGCTCTCTCTCTAGCTCTCTCTCTCACCTCTCACGCTCTCTCTATCTATATCTCTCTCACCTCTCACGCTCTCTCTCTATCTCTCTCGCT